>VYZM01019498.1:6057-44962 GCA_013398915.1 Dromas ardeola | reverse complement strand
GCAGGGCCGGGGCCGGGGCGGAGGCGGTGGGCCGGGCCCCCAGCCCGCTGTCCCTGCCCGGGGGTGAGGCCTGAGGCCCGCAGCGTGGCTGGGCGAGGGGCGGGCGGTGTGTGAGGCCCTAAAGCCGGCGGCGTGCGGTGCCGGCTCCGGCTGTAGATGGGGGCTGCCGAGGAGGCAGGCGGCGGTTGGGGTTTGTGCTTCTTTCATGAAGTTGCTCACTAGTAAAAGCCTCGTGAGGCAGAGCAAGCTTTACTAGTGAGAGCCGGCGTGCGGTGTAGCGTTAATGCGGGGCACCGGCCCGTGGCTGAAGGATTTTCGAGCCGTAAGGACAAGCAGACGCGGTGTGTTTGCTGGGAAAGGGTCAGTGCTTTGGGGTAGCACCGGGGACCAAAGTTACGTGTGTCTGTCTCAGCTTGCTTTGGCTCTCATGTAGCTTTCCGTGCTTGGGAGAGCCTGCTGTTTCTTGTGTGCTCAGCTCTCCTGCTCGTTATCCTTGCCTCCTTTATAGATGGATCTTAATCTTCCAAAACCTAGTTTTTACATGCTGGGCTTCTCTTATATGCTTGGATTTGAATTGTTTCATTTACAGCATCGTTGATCAGTGTCATTGCAGTAGAACTGATAAATAGCTAAACCCTTGAATGAAGGTTAAACAGTAGCTAAACCAGTGAGGGTGATGGTAGGCGATATGCAACTTTTTTTATGGCTTTTCTACATCAAAGTGATGCTTAGACTGCGCTGTGCTGACTCTCAGAGGTTGTCCGTTCAGTCTGAAGAGTTTATGTGGCCCAAGAGGCGACTGTAATTGCCCCTGTCTCTCATACTTTTTTCCAGGCTTGTGATCACCATGGCTGCAGTGGATCGTTTCTACCTCTTGTACAGAGAGATCAGCCGCTCCTGCAGTTTTTACGTAGAGGCCCTGGCTATAGTTGGAGCTTGGTACACGGTCAGGAAGTGTGTCTCTCTTGCGTTCAACACTTACAGCATGCTGAGGGTGCATTTAATGCCAAAGCTGGGCGGCGAGATTGATCTTGTCAAGCGGTACGGAAAGTGGGCCGTGGTCACTGGTAAGAGACTGAAGCAGTATATTTGCTTATGTTTATATAGCATATTGTATATATATATATACTGTAAAACATGCTAGCTTATATTGTTGGGTGAGCTTTATGTCACGAGCTGGGCCTGCATTATCTCAGGTTGCAAGTTCATCAGCGTGAGCGGTGACAGTTGTTCTGTGCCTTACTAAATTCACTTCCTCAGGAGATGGGTGAGCTCAGTGTTGACTGACTGCTGGGAACGAATCGCAGAGCAATTTTTCCCCAGAATTGCAAGGTACACCCCAAACGCGTATGAGCACAGAGAGAGATGCAGACAAGATCCTTTTTTTTGCTATGGGCTTTTCACTTGTGCTCAGGTTCTTCGGGAAGGTTTAGGTCACGTGCCTCTGACATCCTTGCCTTTCATTAAGGTTCTACTCCAAGCTCTCTGTTGTTGTCCTAGAAAACGTAAAACTTGTATGAGGTGGGATTGCAGAAGGTCGCTACTGGCAGTCATGGAAACATGGTGGGATGACTCACATGACCGGAGGGCTGCAATGGACGGCTGTAAACTCTTCAGAAGGGATAGCCCAGGAAGGAGAGGCGGTAGGGTGGCCCTGTATGTTAGGGAGTGTTTTGATTAGAGCTTACTGAGGGTGATGATAGAGTCGAGCGTTTATGGGTGAGAATCAGGAGGGAGGCCAGCAAGGCAGATATGATGGTGGGAGTCTGTTGTAGACTGCCCAACCAGGATGAAGAGGCAGGTGAAATACTCTGTAAGCAGCTGGGAGAAGTCTCACAATCGCTAGCCCTTGTTCTTTGGGGGACTTAACTAACCAGACGTCTGCTGGAAATACAGTACAGCAGAGAGGGACCAGCCTAGGAGGTTCCTGGAGTGTGTTGGGGATAACTTCCTGACCCAGCTGGTAAGGGAGCCAGCTAGGGAAAGGTGCCCTGCTGGACCTGCTGTTTGTGAACAGAGAAGGACTTGTGGGTGATGTGATGGCTTGAGGCCGTCCTGGCAATCACGAAATGATAGTTTTCGATTCTTGGGGAAGCGAGGAGGGAGGTCAGCAGAACTGCCACCTTGGACTTCTGGAGGGCAGACTTTGTCCTGTTTAGGAGCCTGGTTGACAGAGTCCCTTGGGAGGCAGTCCTGAAGGGCAAAGGAGTCCAGGAAGGCTGGACATCCTTCAAGAAGGAAATCTTAAAGGCACAAGAGCTGGCTGTCCCCATGTGCTATAAGACGAGCTGGCGGGGAAGAAGACCAGCCTGGCTGAACAGAGAGCTTTAGCTGGAACTCAGGAAAAAAAGAAGAGTTTGTAAACTTTGGAAGAAGGGGCAGGCAACTACAATGATGTCATGAGGTTACGCAGAGAGAAAATTAGAGGGGCCAAAACCCAACTAGAACTTAACCTGGCGACTGCTGTAAAAGATAATAAAAGGTGTTTCTATAAATACATTAGCAACAGAAGGAGGTCTAAGGAAAATCTCTATTCTTTATTGGATGCAGGGGAAAACACAGTGACAAAGGCTGAGGAAATGGCTGAGGTACTTGATGCTTTCTTTGCCTCAGTCTTTAATAGTAAGACCAGTTGTTCTCGAGGTCCCCAGCCCCCTGAGCTGGAAGATAGGGATGGGGAGCAGAGTGAGGACCCCATAATCCAAGGGGAAATGGTTATCAACCTGCGACATCTCTTAGACACACACAAGTCTACGAGGCCGGATGGGATCCACCCAAGGGTAGGTACTGAGGGAGCTGGTGGAAGTGCTCACCGAGCCACTTTCCATCATTTCTCAGCAGTCCTGGCTAACCAGAGAGGTCCCAGCTGACTAGAAGTTACCAAATGCGATGCCCATCTACAAGAAGGGCCGTCAGGTGGATCAGGGGAACTTACGATTCTATGACAACATTATCTTTATTGTTGTTGTTTTGAGATCACCATATTCAGTGCCATGTGATCTTCAGAGAAGGGAACAAAACTATAATTGAAAGAACTGTCAGAAGGCTGGGGCTGCTCTCATTTTCACCTTGTTTTTTTTATTTTCTATTACAGGTAGCACAGATGGTATTGGGAAGGCGTATGCTGAAGAACTGGCAAAGCGTGGTGTCAACATCATCTTAATCAGCCGAAACAAAGAGAAGCTGGAGGCTGTATCTAGAAGCATATCTGAAACCTATAAAGTGGAAACAGACTTCATAGTAGCTGACTTCAGCAAGGGGCGTGAGCCTTACCCAGCCATTAAGGAGGCTCTGAAAGACAGAGAAATTGGCATTTTGGTGAATAATGTAGGAATGTTTTACTCTTACCCGGACTATTTTACCAACCTGTCTGAGGATATGCTGTGGGACATGATCAACATAAATATTGCTTCTGCTAACATGATGGTGCACATTGTGCTGCCGGGCATGGTAGAGAAGAAGAAAGGGGCAATTGTGAATGTTTCTTCTGCATCCTGTTGTCAGCCGACACCAATGCTAACCATCTATGGAGCCTCTAAAGTAAGTTGGGGTGTAATGTTTAATTGTATGCACTGAAAAGTAGATGCGTTATAGGTTGGCTGGTTGTAAACACATTCAGCACAGATATCAAAATATACTTGAAAGTTGTCTAGGGATTTGTTCAAGTATCGGAGGTGAATGCTACATGTAATATGCAGCAAACTCTTTGTCTTCACCAATAACTGGGCTTTGAACCAAAGTCCGTGCTATCTGGATTACGTGTGAATCATAGAATCATAGAATCTTCATGGCTGGAAAGGACCTTTGAGATCATCAAGTCCAACCATACACACACAAAAGAAACCCCTACAGTCTCTGCCACTATAGCATGCCCTGAAGTGCCAAATCTACACATTTCTTAAATACCTCTAGGGATGGTGGCTCAACCACCTCCCTGGGCAGACGGTAGTTCTACGAAAAATGTTACCTTCCTCAGAGGAATGATGCGCAAAGCAAAGCAGCGGTTCTATGAGCCATTGAAAGGGTCAAGAATTTCACCTCTCCCTCCTTCAGTTGAACTGTGCAGACATACCTCAAGCTGCTTACACACTAGTATTTAGTAGCAAGAAGGGCTGTGTTCATGCTAAAACTACCACTGTGACAAGGGCTGTGACCAAATCCAGCCATTGCTTCACCTAACACCAAGGGGCAGAAGGCTTCTTACATCATTGTCTGTACCATATTTGGGGAGAAGGGAAAATAGCTTCCCCCCCCCCAATAATTATTCTTCCTGAGGAGATCCAGTCAGTAATGAATAGGATGGGGCAGCCGGGTGATGCTGGACGTACGAATGCATGTGGGGATGTGGATTTACCCTGGATGACTTGCTGCTGAATCCACAAAAGCAACGGAGACTGTAGAAAGTCCTTGATCCGGTGGCTAAACACAAGTTATTGCTCCCAGCTGTGGGTAGCTGCCCTCTGCTGTAGCCTGACCCCCGCGCAGCCTTGCTCCTGGGATAACTCTTGCAAGTACTTTTTTTTGCCTGGATCAAAACCAGCTCTTATTACCCCAAGGTGTAAAATTCCTTGCAGGTTTTCTTCAGTGTGGAGACTGGCTTAAGGTTCCTGTTTCTGTTGCAGAGTATCTCCTGCCTTGGTTACACTAAGTGTCTGTAAAACTACAACTAAAACAATTAAAAGGCCTGAATGAAAAAGAACAGAACAAAACCGAGTGTACCAGAGTTTCTTCCTTTAGCTGCCAGCATTAATCCAAATCCTAGATCAGCAATCCAGTTGAAAGCCTGGCCTCTGTACATTGGCACACAAGTGGGAACAAGCTGCTCCAGCATCCTAAGCCTCTCTGTGCCATACACTGTTAAGGTGTTTGAAGTGGTTGGTTGGTTTGGTTTGTTTTCCTAAAGCAGGTGTGAGAGCATTTGTAGAAGATGCTCTCCCAACAGTTTGTTGGGAATGGTGCTTTTGTGAGGCTGTTTGGGAGCAGAAACCCATTCACTTGGAAGCTGAGTCTAAAATGCTCTTTCTCAGGGGGCAACTGGGTGTGCGGCGCAGCAGCAGCTTCAGCGGGGCGTCAGTGTTGCTGCCTGGATAAAACTGAGCCATGCTCATTTTCCCGTCTCTTTGATTCCAGCAACCCCAGTTATCAGGCTTGTGCTTTTATGTTACTCTGTAAACGTAAAATGAACTATAGGAGATAATACAGATACACGTAAACAAATGCATGTTTAATTTTGCATAAGGGAGTCCCAGGAAGTAATTAACCTAGTTTCTGGGGAAGAGCGGCTGGAAATTGAAATTAACCTTTAAGTGTATTAAAGAACAGGACTTCATTCTGTATTTTTGACAACAGTATGTATAGTTTGCTTTGGAGTCTCCCTGGCAATGCCCCCAAACTAAACAAGGTGTTTGTTTTAGATGAAATAAATGTTTCTGTATTGTTTTTAAGCAGAAATTGTCAGGTTTTTTGTTAAATTCACATCAGAGATTTAAGCAATTGCTTTGTCTTGCAAGTTACTGTACTGTTGCAGGGTTTTAGCAAACAAATAGCAACAAATAGCAGTGTTGGTAATGCTTTAGAAATGTGCATTTCTATACTATTTATTCAACATTTTATATAAAACTGCCTTAAGACTGGATTGGGTTTTTTTAAAAAAAAAAAAAAGAAAGAAAAAAAGATGTCTCTCTCTGCTTTTGTCTTTCTAGACCTACTTGGACTATTTCAGTAGAGCACTACATTATGAGTATGCCTCAAAAGGAATTTTTGTTCAGAGTTTAACCCCGTTCGTAATTGCTACAAAAATGGTAGCATGCAGCCGCGTTGCATCAGAGGGATCTTTCTTTTTTCCTTCTGCTGAAGAATATGCAAGTCATGCTGTTTCTACTCTTGGGTTATCCACAAGGACTACTGGATACTGGAAGCATGCAATAGAGGTAACAGAATTCATTAAACTATTTCCTGTTTGTCAATAGAAATAAATTAAGCTGTTTACTTTCTTAGGAGTCTGAATGAAAATGATGCTTGTATTCTGAAAAAGTGCAATATATATTGTAGGACTTAAAGGCATTGTGCCGTATTTTCTCACTAATTCTGCTTTAGAAAATTAGGCTCGGGCATGCTTATTTTTAGAATTGGGAGTGTGAATCCAATTCCCACTTGAAATGCGCAGTAGAAATGGGAAAGGGACAACTTTTAATTCAAAAGCATGGGGTATCTCATTTCACTTGGGGTGTTGCTGACTGGGCAAGCATTTCACTGTCTTCTATGAGCAGAAGTAGCTTTTTTCAATCTTAATTTACTGAGCGTATTTCTACTTTGGGGAGGAGTGGGTAGGGAGGATGGCATAATGGCAGGAAAAAAAGCTCACATTTTTATCCTAAGCTACCTGGGAAAAGGTCCTTTCTCTGTTAGGTTTTCATTTTTGGAGGCAGACTCTGGGCTGCAAAGTAATTTTATTAACATTAGACGCATCTCATGTGTCCTACTGAGTGGCTTTCTATAGCATTAGGTTGAGTAGAAGGAATTGAAGAAGTGGGGATCAGTCCAAAAGAAATAAACGAGACAGGAAGGATTCTGGCAAGATGTGGCAATTAAAGGAGGTGGACAGTATTGCTGCTGTGAACTTGAACAAGCCGCTTGAGGATTTATTTGCAGACGCTAACAGCTCTGTTGTGTGCACTGCTTCCAAAATGTCCAAATGTATTTACTTTCAGGGGGTTGAATTTAAGGCTTAGGTGCTGATGTTCAAGCAGGTTTTGCCTTGCTTTATTGGCAATTTGAGAAGCTGTTGGTTTTTTTTTTTTAATGGAATGTATTTTAATCTCTTCCTTCCTTTCTTCTTTTCTCTTCTCTTGTCTCCCTGTGCCTCTCCACAGTTCACGTTGGGTGAGCGCCTACCTGAATGGATCTGGGCATGGTTTGCAATGTATTTTTGCAGAATTATACGCAAGGAAGCTTTAACATGCAAAGTGAAATAGGAATATCCAGATGTCCTGTGTAATGAGTGCTATACTCTGATCAGTGCTGCAAAAACGTTTAGTGAACCTCGGTGGACTTACTGTAACTTATCCATACCTTGCTCAACAAGCTACGTGTAACCTAGACATCAGAAGTCTGGATCCTCTCTGTATCCTCGTATTAAACAGCTCCTCCTCTGCTTTCCTCCACGCCAAAGAGTTGATCTTGTTGAGGTTAATCTCTGTTCACTTTCTCCTCAAGGTAATTGGGCAGGAACAGGTATAGTTTTAATTCTGACAGTAAATTATTGTCTTGTGCATAGTGCTACATGACATCAACTTGTAAAATTGACAGAATCTGAGAATTCTCCAAATTTGTCAGAAATGGGCCCCCCAAAAATGATGCTGTTCAAAAAGACAATTCCAGTCAACTGTATTTTCTTTATTACGTAGTTTTGTGTAACTTTTCTGGTCTTTTAACGGCAGATGTTCTGTATGTTTTAAGTGTAAATGTTGTTGCTTTTGAATTACGTTATTTAAGGAACTTCTCAAAATTAAGGTGTATGACAAGTTAACACGGACTTGGAGGTTGTTTAAATGACTGAAAAGGTCTTACAGAGCTGTAAAGGAATTTGGAGATAAGCTTATATGTTTTCTTATTCCAAGTGGGAATGATCTTGATAGTACTTTAGATATTGTTTCATCAGTCTGAAACATGGCTGCAGAAATTGCATAAAGAATGTAAAAACACATTAGCTAAAGAAAAATAATGAAGAAGTAATGTTTTGATTTAAAAATACTGTTTGGTTACCTAAGATAATAAAAAACCTTATTGAAGTTTTGATGGTCTATGATTTTGATGCTTTTGTTTATATAAATAAATGTTTATGCATATGTACTTACTAGAAGTCATCTGGTATCATACATGGCTCATGTGTTGCAGGCTCTACATCTGAGAGTCACGAAAGCTGTCCTTTCCGTGTACTCATAATTGCTACCTGAAAGAGGGACATGACTTAGGAAGAATGTTGTCAGTCTTTTTGTATTTTATATTATCATGGGCTATTTAGTACCGCTTCTGTAATGTTATACTGAAATATCAAACCCATGAAATACCTACGCAGTATCTTATACCCAGCAGCATCACCCAGGGAGCATCCTCCCTTCATTTGTGTTAGTATTTGCTGCTTGAATGTTACGGTGCTGTATTTCCTGATGGTGACAAGGGGAGGTCAGTATACTACACTAGCTTGTTCCCTGAAATCCCTACTGGAGGACGTACAACAGTTGCATTCTGTTGCTGAATAATGCAGTCGTGATTACGAAGTGGGTATCTGTTGCTCCTCCACAGTAGCTGTGGACTGGTGATGTTAGAACCTGGAGTTGTAACAGTCATGTCCCCCATGAAGCCTTTATGAGTAGGTTCTGTAGAGAATAATTTAGTACTCATCCCATCCAGTAAGAGACTAGGTACAAATCTGTTTCTAAATAACTAAATTCTTTGTTCTAAGTAGTATCGTATTAAATGATTAGAGCTCTTAAAAAAAAAAAAAAAAAAACAAAAAACAAAAACCAAAACCAGCAAAAAAGCCCACGATACAAAAATTCCAGATGTTTAATATGTGAAACTGTCCCCAGCTTACATGACTGAATGCTCTGTGAAGGTACCCAGTATATTTGCTGGACCACAGGGGAAGGTACTGGTCCTTGAATTACTGTCCAGAGTGAAATTCACGTGGTGATTTTTATAATGAAGGAACTCCCTACCTGTTCTGTTGCTGCAGCCCCATATTCTCCGTCCTTCTGGGCAGAAGGAGAGAGAAGATGGGGAGCAGCCAGGGGAGGTATCAGAGGCCGGGACTCACTGAAGTTGTGTCTGGCCCTGAAAGCTGTTTGCTTCAACTTTACAGTGTGAAAGTATGTACAAGGTGTTGCTAATAATGACTTATGCTTGTTTGAAAATGGGATTTAAACAACTGCATTTATTTTTAGCAAAGGCTTAAATGAAGCTTGAGAGGTGTGAAGCTGTGTAACGCTTCTACTCCTCTCCCTCCCTCACGATCGTCAGGGGCTGCCCCCCAACACCGTCCCTGTCAGTAACCTCCGCAGCTCAAGTCTTCCTGGCAGGCGTTAGACCCCACTCAGCCACATCTGAAGAATCAATTTCTCAAACAGCCTGAGTCCTCAGCACAGGAGAGGCATAGATCTGTTGGAGCGGGGCCAGAGGAGGCCCCGGAGATGCTGGGAGGGCTGGAGCCCCTCTGCTGTGAGGACAGGCTGAGAGAGCTGGGGGAGTTCAGCCTGGAGAAGAGAAGGCTCCGGGGAGACCTTCCAGCCCCTGCCAGTCCCTCCAGGGGCTCCAGGAAAGCTGGGGAGGGACTCTGGATCAGGGAGGGGAGCCGTGGGACGAGGGGGAAGGGTTTTACACTGGAAGAGGGGAGACTGAGCTGAGATCTGAGGAAGGAATTCTTGGCTGTGAGGGTGGTGAGCCCCTGGCCCAGGTTGCCCAGAGCAGCTGTGGCTGCCCCATCCCTGGAGGGGGTCAAGGCCAGGCTGGACGGGGCTTGGAGCAACCTGGGCTGGTGGGAGGTGTCCCTGCCCAGGGCAGGGGGTGGAACGAGATGATCTTTAAGGTCCCTTCCAACCCAAACCATTCCGTGATTCTTCAAAGGGCGGCTGCTGCGCGGCCGCCTTACCGGCTCCGTCGGGAAGCTCCCCTCAGGCTCCGCCATCGCGCCGCCCCTGCGCATGCGCACGCACCCCCCCGGCGCGGTGCGCATGCGCGGGCCGCCATGGGGTTCTCGCGAGAGCGCTGTGGTAAACAGCGCACAAAATGGCGGCGGCAGGCCCGGCGGCGGCACGGTGAGCGGGCGGCGGGCGAGGAGAGCGGGACGGCGGCGGGGCTGCTGCTTCCGCCGCGCCGCTTCTGCGTGTGGGCCGGGGGGGCGGGGGCGCTGTGTTATCAAGCTTTGGGGGTTGCGGAGCGGGGAGGGCAGCACCCGGGCCTGCAGCAGCCGGTGGCCGTTCCCCGTGCCCCTCGTTTCTGGGGCTGCCTCGTCTTTCCGTGGCAGGGGCCGAGCCCCCTGAACGGGATGGCTCCTCGGCTGCCTCCGCGCCGGTGCTCTCTGGGCCTCTCCCGGACGGCCGTCTCTGAGGAGATCCCGTCGCTCGGTCTGGGCAGCCCTCGCTTCGGGAAAACCGCGGAGTAGCTCTAAACGTAGCTGTTCTAGGACAAGCTGGCAAGTTGAAGTCCCTGTCCAGCTCCACACGCTAAGGGTATTAAACAGAATAAAGGTCTGAGCGTGCTGCTGTTCCTTTGCTCTTGGTTTCTGTCATATTTCAGCATCATGCTTACATACAATCTGTTATCAGCCATAAGGATGTTTGTTTTGCTCATTAGCGTAGTTAATTTTTTTTTATTGTATTGCATTACAGGTTGTAAACCAACGAAGTGATAAGGTAGGCAGAGCTCAGCCAAGATCAGCAGTTAACGTACGGTGACTGTGTCTAATTTAGGGAGGAAGAGGAAACTTTGTTATCACCAGCAGTTCACAGTGAGCCGCTGTGGTGGTGGTGTCAGTCAGCTAGAAATAGAGGAGAATTCTGTCCCTGTTGCAAGGAAATACTTCAGAATGCTAAATAAAGTTAAATAAAAACTAAGAAAGAGTTGTCACATGCAGACTTGATTCATTCTGTTGTTGTGCTGTGAGTTCAGCCTGCCATTCTCCTAAATAGTGTGAAGTCGCTAATAAGGCTTCTACTTTTCTGTCCTGGTCACTGCAGCAATGTATAGTTCTGCGCTGCTATTCCACGTGCTGTGACAGACCAGATGAAAGCGTTTCTTTTCTCTAATCTCACAATGGCCTTTTATCTGTCAATTGCTGGTTAAATGTTTGGAATTTTCAAAAATGTTAGCATTGCAGTTTTTTCTCAAATGCTTCCCATACCTTGGAACGTAAAGGGAAGAAGCTTCCCCTCCGCATGAAAAACATTTTCATCACTTTCTTTTAACTTCACATTATTACATCTATAATCCCAGCCCTTATTTTCTCAGGTCTCCACGTTGTAGTAACTCACATTCCACCTCAAGAAAATCTGAAATACTTTTTTCATGCTGATTTTCTCTTACAAGCACAGGGACTGAAAGTTTGCTTCCTGTGCTTACCAGCCCTTGGCATAGAGTTTGAATTTGATTCTCCTTCTGTAAAATGGCATACCATAGCAGAATTTCTATTTGCCGCATTTCTGACTGGAAAAAAGCCACCATGCTTTTTTAAGTGTCTGTGGACGCATTTTATCATGTTAATATTTTATTTTGCACTTTACTTTTTCCTTGCATGGACCTGACGTAATTTTTTTCTTTTAACTCCTCTTGCACAAAGAGTGGTAGAGTTCGGTTGTCACTGTTGCCTGTTCTATTGTCAGGTTAATGCCTGAGTGTTCCACATGTGCTCTGGGCGAGCAAGGAAAAGACTTGAGCATTTGTGATAAAATAATAAACATGAACAACTTTTTCCATATTATTTCTCATACTAACTGCCAAAGGTGTCTATCTTTTGTGATTTTTCAGGCTATACATTTGCACAAATGTGAATCTAATTATTTTCTGTATTGCCCTGCCTTACAGGTTGGCTTGCAATCAGCTTTGCTAATTCTTCCAGGGAGTTAACTTTGCCATCAGAAATGAAGTACAGGACTCAGCTACCACATCCTGAGTGACCGAATCCTTTAATACAAAATGGAGAAGAAGCGTAGAAAGAAATGAGCCTGTTTATAAGGCTTTGCCTCAAAAGACCATGAAATCTCTATACTCATTTTGGACACAGCTTTAAGAATATCCAGTTGATCAGCACAGTGAAAGCAACGTTTACTGAAACAAAAATGAACTAGTTTATAAGGAAGAAAATTGTGATTTGAATATATGGAATTTTTGGAATGAAACCATTTTCTTCTATGACCATGAAGTTTGCAAACATCTGGTTTGTTCTGGTTGTTGTTTTACTCTGTGGCAAAAAACACTTCGGTACCAGACTAGGGAATTCCTCTCATGAGGCTCACATGTGTCCTGGATGTTCTCGCCTTACTTTGAAAGTGGAATTCACTTCGAGAGTCGTGGAGCATGGTAATAAAAGAGTTATACCGTAAAAAAAAACCCAACCCTATGAAGCTCAAGTGTATGTTACTGATTTGTGGTGTTTGTGCAATTGTAACATTCAGAGAGTTTCTGTAGAAGCGTATTGTCTGCTAGATTCTCTACATTCAAAAAGAGAAACAGATTTTTTGCAAAGGTTCTTGGTTTAACTGGAGACAAGATTCAAAGAACAAGAGAAGGGAGAGAGGGGGGAGTAAAGAGGATATTAAAAGTAAAAATGGAGTGTGACGGCTCAGGTGGGCAAGCCTGGTCACTTTGGTGTGTTTAGTAGCTGTTTGTTTCAACCCAGCCAGTAGTATATTTGAGGCTCTTTTATGAAACGTAACCACAAGTTGGCCTTGAAGGGCTGAGAAAGGTCATAAATCTCTGTGCGTTCGTTAAGAAAAAGTTTGGAAGCAGTAATACATGTGTGGAAAAATTGCAAAGATAATTGCGAAGGGAGCGGATGAAAGGCAAAGTGTGGCAGGTACTACTGCTGATACGTCAAAGGATAGCAGTAGGACACCTTGACCCTGCGTCCACTTGCTGCCTCAGGCACCCGTAATGTTTCTGCAGTGAATCTGTGTGTGTGCCTGGGTGCTTACAGGCAGGATGTCCATGGCGCCATTTCTGTGCGTTGTTAGCCAAAGACGTACTGTGGTGAATGTGGTGGTGTGCGCTGGGGCTCAGGTCCGCTCACAAATCACTAATCCAGATCAAGGACTAGACTGTTGGGACCAGCTTCTGTGCATGTTGTACTTGGTGTCAGTAATTTGCACTAAAACTCAATACCATCTAGAGGCTAGATGTCTTTAAATCGTACATGTCAAGAAGCATATTGAATTGGCATATCGAGCAGTTGTTTGTATTGCTGGGTGTAACAGTAAGTCTGTTACGTCTGCCCTTCTACCCCTCATGTTTTCACCTTTCTATGAGATTTACAATTCTGCCTTCCTTTCAAAGGTTTTTATCATATTTTGCAGATTTTCTGATAAAAAAAAAAAAAACAAAACATTATGTAGTGCAGAAATAAATTGCAGATTTCTAAAAGCAACAAAAAAGTGCTTCAAATTGTGATTATCTGTTCTGGATAAATTAAAACACAAATATTTGGACCTTTGCAATGTGAATGCACAAGTAAGCTGCTTAAATATTAGTTCTGATAAGTTGTGCTCTTGTTCCAGAGTATATTGTGGCTTTTAATGGATACTTCACAGCTAAAGCTAGAAGTAAATTTATTTCAAGTGCACTAAAAAGTAGTGATATTGAGAACTGGAGGATTGTACCTCGCAACAACCCAGCCAGTGACTATCCTAGTGATTTTGAAGTTATTCAGATCAATGAGAAACAGAAAGATGGAGTACTGACACTGGAAGATCATCCAAACATCAAGCGTGTAACACCTCAGCGGAAGGTCTTCCGATCGCTCAAATATTCGGAGTGTAAGTAATTTTCTGTGTGGTTGCATGAGATCTGCTTTGGAAAAGTCTTCTCAGCCTTATTTCGGACCATCAGCTTAGCGTTACACAAATGAGAAGTGCCCTACAGGTTTTATTTTATTTACAAAAATCTATTCTTTTGCCTCTAAAATTATTAGGGTCTTGTCATACCTTTGCTAAAGCGTGGCAACAATTCCAGCTACAACATAGAAACATTCTTTCTTTTGCAGCCGTCAGCTACCAGAGACTATCCGCCACTGTATCTCTAGTAGATAAGACGTAAGCTTTTACTCATTTAGGTCAGGGAAAATGGATACTCATCTGAAATTTTTGTTGTAACAATATGATGTGTGTATTTGCATAAAAAGCTAATCTTTTGTGGTTTTCCTCATACTGTATTTTCTTCCTCCTCATTCTGCGTAGCTGATCCAATGTTGCACTGCAATGAAACCAGATGGACCCAAAAATGGCAGTCGTCTCGACCCTTGAGAAGAGCAAGTCTTTCTTTAGGTTCTGGCTTCTGGCATGCAACAGGTCGACACTCAAGCAGGCGTTTGCTGAGAGCTATCCCACGCCAAGTTGCTCAGACCTTGCAGGCAGACGTCCTCTGGCAGATGGGTTACACAGGTATGCTTTTGTCTCTTGGCTTAGAACAATTACTTTCTTTGAAAAAACAAGTGAAGTGTAAGGAAAGGCTAATTGGCCTCTATGTGTTAATCTCTCATTGGGTGCCAGTTCTGGAAAGATTGAGAAATACTTCGTTTTGAGATGCATGGTATACTTATGGAGCGCTCTTCTGTGTATTTGTGTACGGTACTTAAGAGAAACTGATCATATTTATGATCTGTGGTGGAATTTCTGAATTGGAATATGTTTTCTTTAAGATCTGTAACTGACAGAGCTTGTAAATTGCATGCTACATTAAACGTAAAAGTTTTCTTTGACTTGATAGAATAGATTTTTCTATGAAGCTGAATCAGAAAAAGTCCGTTTCTATTATAGGTGCTGGTGTAAGAGTAGCGGTGTTTGACACTGGTCTGAGTGAGAAACATCCACATTTCAAAAATGTAAAGGAGAGAACAAACTGGACTAATGAGAGAACCTTGGATGACGGTGAGTTACTGTGCACAATTGTCCAACTATTCCTGACACTGCCACGTTCTTTTTTCCATTGTAAAACTGCCGTTGCTGCTGTGGTGCTAACAGCTGTGGAAAATACATATCTTGAGATTTTAAGCTTAATTTTGCAGCATCCCGAGCACTTTGTATTCATACCAAATTCAACAAAGAGTATTAAGGTTCCAGGAGTGTGTTGCGTAAGTCTCCTTTGAATCATAAATGGCGTTTCATCGTAGCATTTGAAAAAAGTCAGGGACAGAAGACATTATGCAGGCAAAAATACATTGTCAAAGTAGGTGGAGGTGAGAGCAAACCCCACAAAGCTGTTTCATTCCTATTCCTTATGTATTCTGCTGTTTCACAGTGCGTACATATTTCCATACTTATGAGGGAGAACATTTTCCTTCTTTATTGTGCGGTCCTAAACTAATCAGAGTTTTGGCCTGTAAAGTTTTTGTAATATGTATAGTTTTCATCAACAAACACTGTGCTGGCTGACTCATGCCCATCAACATTCCAAAGAACTTTTTATTTTCTCTGCAGTATGGTTGTGTTTCTTTTTCATGTCGACCCTAGCCTTCCCTGACCGTATGCTTTCACAGATTATTAACTTCATACAGTCTGGGTCAGTGAGTGAGTTGGCAATTTAATCCCTTTAGAGTTCAAGGTATATGCATATCTTGCTCAGTCTTGTGTGCATCTCCGTAGTTTTATCCTGTGTAGTATTCTTGGCATTGCAGCACCTGCTTTTTGTAGTACTTTCTATTAGTTCTCTGCCCAGATGGTTGCTGAACAGGCAGATTTGGAGCACAGAAACACAATGCATGCAGTCCCATAAAGCTGAAGCTTTTTTTTTTTTTTGAGGGGAGGAAAAAAATGTGTTTTCTTGTGTTATTTTTCGTCCTTAGCAAATACGGTTATTGCAGTCTGGATAAAAATCGTTTAAGAAGTTTATGTAAAAATATATTAGCCGTGTTACTTGCATTTTCCAAAATAACCTCTTTCTCTCGTGATTGCTTTGTGTGGCTCTTGCTTTTGCTGGTAGCAATCAGGAATGGGTGGACTGGAGAGCGTATCACTCTGAGTTCCATCAGCTGGTTGTCTGGCTAGACAGTGCTGGAAATTCTGGCCCCACTGAACCCAGTAGCAAAATCGAATTCAAGAAGACAAGGACTGAACCTGGTGTTTGCAGGTTGTTGTAACGTCTGTTAGATTTATGTGATTTTTGGTATAGACAGTGTTTAACAGTACAGTCCTTGACAATGAAACAGTTTGTCTTCTAACATTTTATTTTGTTTCCTTCTCCCTGTGATAGGTTTAGGCCATGGGACTTTTGTAGCAGGTGTGATAGCCAGCATGAGAGAATGCCAGGGATTTGCTCCAAATGCAGAACTGCACATTTTTAGAGTGTTCACCAATAACCAGGTAGTAATTTCACATGTGTTTCCATTTCTACCTTTCCAGATTAATGTTGTATTAATCCTTTCCTATGGGAATATTACAAGCACTTGTAAATGTTGACATATTTTCTTTGATAAGTGAGAAGGATACATCTTTCTATCTAAAAGAGACTTACTACAAGATATCTTACAGTTTCCAAATCTGGTATATTTTCAGAAATAAGGTGTAGAATTCTGATCTGTGTGGTGTTGGAGCAATCACTCAAATGTGCTGAGCACTAAAAACACTAGGAGATCATTGTCACTTTTGTGTTTATTTTGGTGTTGTTTCTCCTCTATGTCTGAAGTCCGTATTGTCATGGAATCGCTGGATTTTCCAATGACAGCTTTTTACCCCTCTTTCTTGCATAGGTCTCGTATACATCTTGGTTTCTGGATGCCTTTAATTATGCAATTTTAAAGAAGATAGATGTGTTGAATCTAAGTATTGGTGGGCCAGACTTCATGGATCATCCATTTGTTGACAAGGTTAGTAGGAGGAAATAAAGTGGTCATGGTGTTTATATCCCTCACACAAATGCTAGACTTGCAGAGCTACTTGCTTGCCGCAGCTGCTGACAGGTTCTGGTGCTGCTGACAGTTTCTGTGGAGTTTCATTTGCACAAGAGAAATTTTGTACAGCATACAGGGTTTTAGGAATATATTTAAAGAATGGATTTTAAAAAACCCAAACACAGCCAAAATATTCACAGATCTGTGGATGCACTCCCTTTTACTGTATGTGCTGCTAGGAAGTGTGACTCCCAGGCAGGCAATTAGGTGGGCCCTTAATAGAAGAAGCTTAACTGAAATCCACCCTTACTTTTTTTTCATGGTTTATTTAATGGAAAAAATATGTATAGTGTGCATTTAGCAGCAAATTGTTTAAGAACAAATAGGTAAAAAGTACAGGTAGTTGATTCAGCTATGTGATAAGAGATTTGTTTCAGGATAAGACAAAATTAGGTTTTTGTCTTTGTAAACGTCATGGTTCCCCGAATTGTTTTTATGTCCTTTAAAAGCACTAAGTGAATTAGTTTATGTTTTAAAAAAGGATAAAATCTTTCTTTGTAAAGGGTAATTAAGGGATTTGAGGCATAGAAATTCTTCCTTTTTTTTATGATAGTCTGCATTGGATTTTAGTTTGACAGTGACCTCGCTACTCTCCCCAGAGTATTACTGGGGGGACTTCAGAATAACTTGACTTCAGCATCTGGAGTGCTTTGTTATGGGCAGGAGTTTTTCCTTTGGTGTAACCTGAACTCGTATTATCAGCAGTGTTGCTGTCAAGACTGGGTTCTTGGTCACATAATCTTAAGAAAGCTTGGAACTTAATACTGAATATACCAGTGAAATGTATTTTGTAAGTCTCAGTAAGAAAGAGGGGTTGGACTAATTGTTGGCTTCTGTCAGGCCCCATGGAGTGTACATTTGTTAGAAAAGTCACTTTTTTGTGGCAAAGCCTTATTGTACATTATTTCTTGTAGGTATGGGAACTGACAGCTAACAACGTCATCATGGTCTCTGCTATTGGCAATGACGGCCCTTTGTATGGGTAAGTTTCAATGACCACTTGAAAGAAAAGCGATTATGTTGTTATTACATGTTTTTGGAAGTAGTTGTGCTTTGTCAGGAAGTTTTCCCTCTTCCTTTTTGCTGTAATCTATTTATAGAAAGTGACTGGAGTTAAACTCCCTCTTTCCACTGTCTTTGTCACTTGCTGTAGTAGTACAGCAATTTGTGAAGTACTTAGCTAAGTATTTTTGTTGAAACAGTAGAAAGTCAGTAAAAGAAGAATGGCAGGACTTCCAGCTGACATTTCCCTGGTAGTTTGAGCAGACATCTTTGGGTACTGACCTTGGGCTTAGGGAATATAGAAGGGATCAAACCAGAGTGATTTGTGGTATATTTCTAAAATAAATGCTTAAAAATAGATTTCGTTTTGTCTTCAAGATACATGGTTTGGTAGTTACTGGGTTAGTTACTGAGTTACTAACTGCCTGAAAAGTTGCTCTCCCTGATAAGTATAAATGTATTGGGTAGAACCAAATTTTTTTCTGTGGAGGTTAAAAAGAGTGTCTGGCAAAAATCTGATGGCAGCATGTCCATTATCAAGATAAACTAATGACTGCCGTGTTTTTTCGGTCTTCCTACCTCCCAACTTGTTCTAGGACTCTCAATAACCCTGCTGACCAGATGGATGTGATTGGAGTAGGTGGCATTGACTTTGAAGATAACATAGCTCGCTTTTCATCTAGGGGAATGACCACTTGGGTAAGACGCTTTGACTAGGGCCAGCCACATCTGCAGTCAAAATAAGGGCCTTGGAAAGGGAGTCTTTTTTGAAGGGGTAATCCTGTTCAGATGGTATGCGTTGGAGTAACCAGTGATAAAAGATTTCATCGAAGATCAGGAGAGTTAGAGATTGTAAGTCTTTAAGCAAGGAGCTTAATGTTCTTTGCAGGGTTTCTCATAATTAATCTTGACCACTGTTAACATTCTTGATGTATTTGTAAAATGTCCAGTACCTTTCGGTTTACGGTGAGGACTTGCCTGTGTGGTTAAATATGCAAAAATGGAAGCCTGCTCTTGTCCTTTAGTTTAAAAATCCTAGGGTTTCCAGATGCTGCATGTAACATTGCACTTATTTGCCTGTTGAACTGAGGTGACAGCTACTGCACACATGATTTCAGATGAGATTGCATTGTGATCTTGATTAAGGGCACTATTATATCTTTCTGTTTGTGCTGCATCTCATTCATTAGCCAGGTAGCAGTGTGGTTATCATTTTGTCAGAGGTTTCATGCTTAGCATAGGTACTAGAGTAATCAGCAGTAATGTTAACCTTGGAACATTGAGAACTAGTCATAAACAGCTTGAGTCCTTCTTTAGGTGTTACTTGCTATTCCGTGGTGATGAACCTTGCCTAATTTAGTTGATCATTTTACTTCTGAATGGCCTGCAGTTAGTTTAAATGCCCAGATGAAGCAACCAGTGTTCGTTATGTATTAGAGCAATAATCTGTCTGTTTTCTTTCACAGGAGCTGCCTGGAGGTTATGGTAGAGTGAAGCCTGATATTGTTACTTACGGCTCTGGAGTGAGAGGTTCTGGTATGAAAGGTGGATGCCGCTCTCTCTCTGGGACAAGTGTAGCATCTCCTGTGGTGGCAGGTGCTGTTACTTTGTTAGTGAGGTAAGTCTTAAATAAGAATCTCTAAAAAGATACTGATGCAAGAGGGTCATGAAAGGCCCTATAAAGGAACCACCAAATAAACCTAAATTGTGTTTAGATGTAGGAAAACAAACTTGGAGGATAAAATCACGGTTCTTCTGCCTGAGACATCACCTTGTCTGACTAGCTCCAAGTTTCCTGGGAAAAACTTGAGAACTGTTTTGAACGATAGTTATGTCTTTGAAAATATAACTAGGCAGAACAGTACTATGAAGTTATTCTGTCACATTTTTTAATCATTTTGAATTGCTGAGCTTGTCAGTTGTGTTGTAGAAGAATGTCCTGGTCTTTGAGCAGCTGCTCAAAGTAGGCACCTGTAGCAGATAATTATGTAAGTACTTATAAATTTTATAGGACTTAGGGTTTTATGGCTGTTATCCGGTTGCGTAAGTCATCTGTTGCACACCGAAGAACTCGGAAGGAAGTTGCAAGTTGTTGAGTTGCAAGTCTGTACTTTGCGTTTCTCATTGCTACTACATAAGCATGAGATAAACTTTTATTTGAAAAACATTTATGCCAAAAATTCAAAGTCATCATCGTATTTGCTCTGTAAAATGGTCTGGTTTTCTTCGAACAAAGCTGTTTTTTTCCCCCAGAAGAGTCATGTTGCAAAAGATACCAGCAAGTTTCCAGTTACAGTGTATTTGATTTTCAGAATATTTTATTTAGCATATAAAAATACTACCCTGATTGTAATGAGTGCTAGTCATGGAGCACATTGTAAGGAGAAAAATTCATGTAATATTAGTTTTTAAGAGAAATGTGTCAGAAACTTGTCACTCTTCTTTAGATGTTCCAGTAAGAAATCAAGTCATAATAGACAAATATGAACTGTAGATCTTACTCACAACAACTGTGTTTTTGATTGCATTTTCTTTAAATCAAATGACTGTTAAGGCAGCGTTTACCATTCTACAGGACTAGCTAGAAACTGGAATAAAGGCCACCGAATGTGATGTGTTGTTTCCTATTTCAGCACGGTTCAGAAGCGTGAAATGGTGAATCCAGCAAGTATGAAGCAGGCACTTATCGCGTCAGCACGTAGACTTCCTGGAGTCAACATGTTTGAACAAGGACATGGCAAGTTGGATCTTCTGAGAGCTTATCAGATCCTCAACAGCTATAAACCACAGGCCAGGTTAATTTTAATCCTTAATTAATCAATGATACACTATAATCTGCTGTATTTCTTGTAAGAGAGCAGGTGATGCATCTGCAACTCAGTTGAGCAATCTGTGCTTATGCAACAAAGAAGTCTTGCAGAGATTTTATGTAGTTGTGAAGCATGAATTTTGACAAGAGTGGATGAAAATTCAGTGTATTTTCTGTGTAAATTACAGCAGTGTAGGGGATGAAGCGTCCGTGAGAGATAAATTTAATTTCTTTTTTAGCCTCAGATGTTATGAATAATGTAACCTAGAACACAATGGAAAAGTACTTAAATTTTAACTTTCCAGAAAAAGAACATTCTCACTATGATGAAAAGTTTCTTTTATTTTGTGAAAATCTTTTCATGAAGCTTAAGAAAAAAATGAGGGGGAGTGAAAAAGATTTTGGGGCAGATTTGTGAAGCTTGATAGAGTAATTAGGACTGGCATATTTTATCTGTAATTTTTTCATAGTTATGTATAGTGGCGTGTTCGTTTGTTTATTGATTTATTTTTTTTTTAAATTTTACCTCCTCCACCCTGCTGTAGTTTGAGCCCAAGCTATATTGACTTGACGGAGTGTCCCTACATGTGGCCCTATTGTTCTCAGCCCATATACTATGGAGGGATGCCAACCATTGTTAATGTTACTATCCTTAATGGAATGGGAGTCACTGGGAGAATAGTAGACAAGGTAAGACTGGACATTGTTCCATGTCCTGACTATTAATGTTCCTAAAATCTTCCCAGAAAATATTATTTTAGCTATGAATTTCATAGAACAAATCAGATTTCTTAACTGCTGAGAGCGAGAGATGCAAAATGTTTGATTTTAAAGGACGCACCCAGATTAGTAAGATTTGTCAACATGAACTGTCAACAAGTTTTCGAGCAATGCATTGGTTTCAGGGGCGTGTAGCGTTTTACCTTTGTAAAACCAGTTCGGACTGACAGGTACTTAGAGATTTCTTTGTATTCTCTGATAGCATTTAAAATCTTCTGAATGGACTTTCCTTATGGTTTTTTTTTTGGTCTGGAGCATAAGCAATCTCGATAAAGGATACGGACATTATAAATCATGCCTCTTCCATGGGTCAGAATGACCTGAATGTATTGACTTAACAAGGTTTGCTGCAAAACCTGTTCTTCTACACCAGTGATGTTGAGCATGTTGGTTGACTAGGGAGGTTTTTAATGATTTTTTTTTTCATTAAGCTTTAAGTAAGTTTAAATATAGAACAGATTTGGGAAATTACAAAGTTAAATAAGGCACCTATCCCAAAACTCTATTCAGTGTAAATGAGCTTAATTTCAACATTTTAGTGTGAATCCTGAGGTCTGTTTTAGATTTAAGCTTACGTTAAAGGGTATTGAAGCTCTTATCCAACATCATTACCTTATGGCAGTGCTCAGACACAGCTGATGTAATTTGCCTGTGTCTGTTATAGCAATAGCTCTTTTTGTTACCAAAAGGAAATTTTGTGTTCTCCCAATAAATTCTTGCACAGGACCCTAAAATGTTAGAACGGGTGCACCTACGCAGCATGCTGTTCAGGTGGCATCTTAGGGAGTCCTGCCTCTGAAAAGCCTATAGTCAGATCATTAATGCTGTCAGGATTAAGGATTAAGTTGATTCACTGACACAACATCAACCTTTTGGGCTTTGTGGACTTTTTTAAATTTGACATAATCTCAGAAAAGCTAAGATTTGTTATTTCTTTGCGCAGAGGAAGAGGGCTATGTGTGCAAAAATATTGTGACTGCAAATACTGTCTTACCGATGTTCTGTATTCTTCCTTTCACAGCCAGACTGGCAACCCTATCTCCCACAAAATGGGGATAATATCGAAGTGGCTTTCTCTTATTCCCCTGTGTTGTGGCCTTGGTCTGGATACTTAGCCATTTCCATCTCTGTAGCAAAGAAAGCAGCATCTTGGGAAGGCATTGCTCAAGGTCATGTTATGATCACAGTATCATCCCCTGCAGAAAATGAAGTAAGTTCCGTGCGTTTTGGTTTTTCTGTGATAATAATTATTAAAACTGCTTCCCGACAGACAGCTACCTTCTTTTTAAGGGGTTGCTCTTGTCCCACCATTTGAAGCATAAATTAGATTGGGGTCAGGAAATTGAAGAGTACAAATACTAATCTGTATAGTTAAGAGCAGGATTAACCTGGGAATTGGATATGGTTTAGAATCAGAAAACCTCTTTGAGACAAACTTCATAATTTCATTTGTTTACTGTGAATTCTAAGTAATTTGTTTTGAAAAAGAGATTACTTAAGTGTATTTCTTGTAGAACCATGCTTAATTGTTCCTGAGAAGTTTTTAAGGTTTTGAATGATTGAACCAAATCACAGTTGTAAAATATTTTAAGGGTTTTGCATTCTGGGCATAAATATAAATACTACTAAAAAAGACTATGGTGATTTAAGGCAAAAGTCATCTCTCTGTCTCCAGAGCTGGTACTGGTGACTAGAAGTAGATTTGATACCTCTATTTTTTTGGTCATTTACAATGCACAGTTAACTGGTAAATATTCCTATAGGGAAAAAGGATTTCACTGTAGTTTGTTCTGTCCTTCAGTCTAAGAATGGTGCAGAGCAGACTTCAACGGTGAAGCTTCCAATAAAAGTGAAGATTATTCCTACTCCACCTCGTAGTAAACGAGTCCTTTGGGATCAATATCATAATCTCCGTTATCCACCAGGATACTTCCCCAGGGATAATTTGAGGATGAAGAATGATCCGTTAGATTGGTATTTATCTCAGGTTCTATTAAATCAGTATTTCCTGATTGTGTGTTAATGATACGGGATAACTTTACTGAATGCCAGAGAGCTCTGGCCTTTTTCAGTGTGGCGTGGGATTACCTTGTCTAAGAAATCCAATGAAAAGCACTTAGACTCTGCATGCTTTTGGTGCAGGATTTTTTTTTTAATGCTCTATGGTTTTATTCACATGAAATTAAAAGCTTTTAAAATGCACGATTAAGACACTGAGATTTTTGTTTGGCTTTCAAAGTGTAGCGTTTTTCTTTTCTGCCCTAATTTTTCCTGGGAAGTTAAGGGGGACACGTTATTAGCCGCTTCAGCATTCGCTTATCAGAAAAACATGAGCAATTTGAAAGACTGAATCCTTAAGAAGAAGCCCCTTGTCTGTTGAGGGAGACTGTCTTCGAAGCAGGGCTGACCTGTTTTCTTCCATAAATGGAGAGGGAAACCACCCATAGGAAGAATCATGCAACAGTGTGTAAGCGAGGATTAATTGGGCCAGTGACCAAGACATAGGCTTTGGGAAAGCTACTTGGAGCACGCAGATAAGCAAATGAGTAGGAAGTCTCTCCTGAGTTTCAGCAATTATTTACACTGCGGTCCTGCGTGCTTCTTCCAGTTAGTAGTTAAAACTGCTCCTACTGGCTCTTGTGTGGAGGAAGTCCTGTGAGGAGCATCTGGTTTTAATGCAGCAGCATTTCTCTGAGGTGTGATGCAAACGTGTAGTATTTGTGCTTTGTAAGAAACATGCTCAATCTCTAGCTTTGACTGTGTAACTAACACTTCTCTGTAGCACTTGGAACCAGTGTAATTTGTGAAGAATTTTGCAAAGAGGAGATCGTGCTTGGAAACTGCAGGTTATCATTTGAAAAAAATGGACCTTTTAGAAAGGAAGCTAGGGAGTAATCTATAATTAGAAGATTGAAATCAGATTTCTGCATGCCAGATTTAATTGTCTTCAACACTTTTCTCTTTTCCTAAGGAATGGTGACCATATCCATACAAACTTCAGGGACATGTACCAGCACCTAAGGAGCATGGGGTACTTTGTTGAGGTTCTTGGTTCCCCGTTTACATGTTTTGATGCAAGTCAGTATGGTAAGCATCAGTTAATTGCCTTGTTCTCCATACTGTTAACTTCTTCCTAAAATTACTTGGGTTTTGGAACAACAAAACTGTTGTGGGGATGCAAAGAAACATTCTTGTGGTAGTAGAAAAATATTATTATACCAGTGGGTGTATTTATTATTTCTATGCTGATATTTAGTTGTGTGAAGTGTCACTGCAGAAGCTTGCTTGGGAGTCTAGTAGAATTAGTGCAGTTTTCTACCCTCATTATGAAAAAATGAGAGGAAAAGTCCACCTCTGAGTGGGTTAGAAAACCTTTTGTATTCAGTCCCACAAAGGCAGACCTGTATTTGCCAAAAGATTTTGGCACAGTCAAAGTGAAGCATGATGTGAATAGCAGACTAAAATCAAAAGTGTCCATTCTGGGTTTTTTTGTTTTTTTTTTTTTTCTCAGCAGTGACATTTTAAAACATTGATTTTTGTGGACAGATAAGAGAGCGGGTAAAGTATTTCATTCAACCATACGCAATAGCAAAGCAGTATGTGGCTTATTTCTTCCATGTTCATCAGGAAGGAGATTTGATAGATTTTCCAGGCAGGGGACAACCAAGCAGTCCATGCTCTTTTCGGCTCCAGTTTCCCCCTCTATTTAACCATGACGTGCTCCAACCAGACCCTCTTCTCTTTTGGGCTGCGATGTTCTTCAGTGGACTGTAAAGTGAGGGTGCGTTCTCCTGACAGTTTTCTAGTTCTGGAAAGGTTGTTGGTAGTAATCTTTTGTTTATCTTGATTCTTCAATAAATATCTCACCATTATTTTTTGAGCTCACTGAATGTGCAACTAGATACAGAAATGGTAGCCCTTAAAAAATTAACAAAATAGTTTCTCTTCTGAGACCACTAGCTTTATAGTTGATAGGAAGCAACATTAGGCTGCTTCTCTCTCCTCTGATTCACCATTACCTTGTACCTCGTTTGGTTAGTAGTTTGTTGGGCTTCCAGAATTTCCTCAATGTGAAGAAGTGAGTGAGGAAAATGCAGTGATCTGTGGTCCATCGACCACTTCCCCCTAGCTTGTATTGTCTGCAGACTTGGTGAGAGTGCACTGTCCCATCGTCCATGTCATTAACATGGTTTCTACAGGATCTTTATCAGAAGGCTTTCCAAACGCAGACTGCCTGGACTTGTACAGGTGTTCTGGTTGCAAGCGACTGTGAGACGCGCAGCGAGCATTAGTGCTTGATCAGATTGCTCGGGGTATCGTCCTGTCAAGATTTGCGTTGTCTCTGAGGATGAAAATTCCACCACCTCTCTGGGCAGTCAGAAAGTGAAGAAGCAAAATGGCTTGATATTTAGAACCAATCTAACAGCATAAACGTATTTTCAGGGAATAAAAGTATATTTTTCTGGTTGTGTTTCTCAGTGATGCAGGGAAGGTTGTGCTTGCTTGTTGACAGGTGTGGGAGAGGGTTATATGAAAGTGGCAATGGCACTTTAGTCAGGTCTACTAAAATGCAGCTGTGGTTTTCAAGGTCTGAATCAAACCAAGTTTCAGAATAATTGTTGTCTACCTGGCTGCAAATCTGCAGTAGCGAGCAGAGTTAAAATTGGAGCAGTGAAACACCTTCTCACTAGGGTGCATCTACGTGCACACTTTCATTTGGATCAGCAGTGAATCTCCTGATTGTCGTCTTCTGCCACAGTTTGGCTCGGTTTATGGAGCATTTGGGTGAGACCAAACTGCAAAATATATACCTGACATATTGGGGGCATTCAGTTCATGAGACCATACAAGCACCGAGTTGTAACTAACACCCTTAAAAAGCGTACTGTGCTGCCAAACTAATTTTTGGATACATTTGTAAACTGAATTGTCTTATATTTCTCATCCTTAAATGTGACTTCTTAGGTGAGTTGCCAGAGCAGGGCATATGGACCAGATGTGGTGCAAAATGTGAGCTTGTGTTGACTTTTGCCATGGGTTGTGTGAACAGCGATAACATTACAGTGAACAGCCTGGTGTGAACTCTTGTTTTTGGTTTTACGCACAGGGACTTTACTGATGGTGGACAGTGAGGAAGAGTATTTTCCTGAAGAGATCACCAAGCTGAGGAGGGATGTTGATAATGGACTTTCACTTATAGTGTTTAGTGACTGGTACAACACATCCGTGATGAGAAAAGTCAAGTTTTATGATGAAAACACAAGGTACTGATTTGTGTCAGTTCTTTGGGAAATAAAATGCCATAGAATTGCCATTTTATGCACATATTACCCTAAAAATACCAAATGTGATACGCTGTACTCCAGCACTTGCATGATACCTGTAAGAAGGGACTACCTGAAGAGCAGAATTGACCTTAAGCTGCAGCTTAAGGAGAATACCTACTTATTTTATCACGATTGCGAAGGCCCCCTTGGTAATGTAATCTTCTTTTAAAGCCAAGAAAAACATTTACAATGAAAAGGAGTAAGAAATTGGAGATTGACAAACAAAGAAAAATGGATGCGTTTTCACTTTCAAGGAGCAGAATAGAAAGAAAATGTGCATTGCAAACAGTATTGCCAGGTGGTGCGCCCATTATTGAAATTATCATATAAAGAGAAAATACGCCAGTATCACCCGTGGTGATAGACACCCTCATAATTACTGTCGTCGTCAGCCTCTTTTGTGTTACTGTTCAGCTAGAAAGATCTGTCCTGCAGTTTGCGAGCAAGTAACATTTTGCTTCATTAGGAAAATGAGAAGCAGATTACATGACTGTTGCTTTTGCCTCATCTTAGCCAAACGAAGAGCATAAGACTGAATTTCTTCCTAGCAAATAAAGTTTTCCATGGAACAGAAATGCACCGAGAACTTTACAATAGTATTACTTAACTTCTGCTCAAAAGCATTGGTGTCAGAGGTAGCTGCTCACGTGCCCCTGGAGTTAAATAAGGCTTTGAGATGTAGTTCATTATTTAAGTGACTTTGAAAAAGTCTGCATGGGGGAAGACACCTGACTTTTCATTATACAAACTGTAGGAGTGTATTCTGGATACTAATAAACTGTGTTACTCTGTAATTTTTACAGACAGTGGTGGATGCCTGATACTGGAGGTGCTAATATACCAGCTCTCAATGATCTGCTTTCTGTCTGGAATATGGCCTTTAGTGATGGGCTGTATGAAGGCGATTTTACTATGGCAAATCACGAAAGTGAGTACTGCAGTCCCATGCCTATGCAGGCTACAGTGTGTTGTTTGGAAAATAGTTTTCTGTGAGAGTGAGATGGAGAGAGAATCAAGGGAACCACTCAAATCCAGTGAGAAGAGTCTCATAAACATGCTTAAACGATTACTTCCTTCGTAGACTGTATGTGAAAAATTTTCAGACCAGGTAACGCGTGTCCTCAGTTGATGCTTGCTTTCTAGGTGCTGCAGAGACTTTGCAGCAAAACAACACTTTGCAGAGTGTTGTTGGGGTGTGTCTGTATTTGTCTGGACTATAAATATTAGTTGCTGAATTGTAGCCTTTGGTTTTAATTTTGCAATTATGTGGAAATTTGAAATTTTTGAGGAAGAAAAGCCATAGGGACTTCTTCCTTGGAAAATGCCCATTTAGACATGCATCACAACATCCTGAAATGTTTTGTAAATTCCTGTTCTTGTAATCTTTTGAATTGTACCCCCTGAAACGAATATGTTTGGTTGGTTTCAAGTGCAAACTTTGTGGTTAGGCCACAGGTCTGATACCTTACTGTTTTCTGACTTTCTAGGTCTAGCCAGTCTTTCTTTTTATCTGATCAAGTCACTTGATGTTTTCAAGCATTGTTTCCAAATCTCTGTCTTCTCACTGGCTCGTTTGGAAAGTGTATGTGAAAAGAGAAGGCACCAGCGTTGAGGTCTCTGTATGCTCACCAGTGTTGATTGAAGGAGACAGGTTCTCTGTAGTATAAAAAATGATTGTTAGTGTGAAATACTGTATTTCTCACGGCATTTGATTAAGCTTTTCAGTTTGAAAAAGATAATGTCAGTCTCCTAAATGGAAAGATCTGAAAGCAGTATGTAAAGGTGAACCTGCAAAAGCTGTGCTTAGAAATGCCTTCTCTGTGAATACACATATTGGGAAAAATACACAAATTTAGAGCAGTGTTCCTGGGAATATTTTCTTCTATGCTTGTTTTAACAGCTCACTGATATATGGTGGGAAGGGAGGGAGCGTCATTTTTAGTCTTTAAACTGCAGTTTTGGTATGTCTTTTAGTGAATTATGCATCGGGATGCAGTATTGCAAAGTTTCCAGAAGATGGCATTGTCATTGCACACACTTTTAAGGATCAAGGTATGCGCTTCCTTGTCTTTTTTTCTGTGTTTTGAGTAGAACTTTGGAGTCGTTGCACAAGCAAAGCTACAAAGTCTAAAGGTGTAAAAACAGTGGAGGGAAAAATGCATCGACAGGGTAGGTATTTCTTCATTTTGTCTGGAACATGTCGTTGGATGCCTAACAGGCAGCTGCAGTGTGGCTCTATGTGCACTTTTTATATAGTACAGCAACATCCAAGCATATATATGCAGTCGTTTATTGTGTTTGCTGTATGTAAACACATCTGCATGGCAGGGGGGAGCGAGGGAGGGAGAGCGAGTGTCAATTTGACAAGTAGCCTGCTAGATCTGCCTTCTCTGGTGAGTCCTTTTCATTGCAGTCATGAAGCAAAAGTGCCCTTCTGTTTTGTTTCTACTATTTGAAGGCAGTGTCTAACGTAAAGGAAACTAAATACTGAATTTGAAGTTTGTCTTATTTTGGTTTTGGAAATGAGTGTTAGAGGTGGGAAACCTTTAACCTAAAACCAGCTTTCTACAGACTTCATTTGAGTTCCTTCGTGAACTGGGGTGTTTTCACTCCTGCTGCGTATTAGAGCATTCAGTTCACAGTGGATACGATTGGATGGATTTGTAAGGTACAAATGGCAGGTTTATAGCCAGGTGTCCTCTGGGTTTGCTGCATGTACCCATTCACACTGGGAAGGTTCCTTTGCTTCTTTTCATCTTTTCTGTTCATAGATTATCTCAGTTATAATCGTAAATATCTTGCAAACACGTCTTTTAGATTGCCGGTTTATTACTCAGATACTTGCAGTGCTTTTGGAAGCAGGCTTTTGAATTACACTCCTTCAAAAATTGCTTTTTACAATATTGGTACAAGTGTTTCAGAACAGGCTGAGAAGCCTATCTCTGAACCATGGCAGGGCGGGACGTAATGAAAACTGGCTCTACCTGCCAGTTCAAAGAGCGGCTGGGGTGAGGAGAGAGTAAAATTTGCCAAAGGTTAAAGTCGGAGGGGGAGGTGGGAAAACTCACTTGAGTTTGTTTTGGTTTTTTGTGTTTTTTTTTTTCTTTTTTGGCTTAGGTATCCTTGCTAAACAATCCTTTTCTTTGTTGCTGAACTGAAAGCTGAACGGGCAAAGCACAAGAGTAACTAGTAACTGCAGAGTTGCAGAGAGATGCAAGCCCAGCAGTCTTTAAAGTGGGCTTCCCCTGAACGGCTGCTTTAAATGGGTTAAATCAAAGCCTTTGTATTGCAGCTGATGCCTACAGAGAGACAGATGCGGTATTTCATGGAATGTCTCTATTATCTTTTGTAAGTTCCATAGCCAATTTTCTTGTAGGAATAGGTAGGCATGGCAGCAAAGTAAGTTGGGGAAGAGCAGTGCGCGTTGTCATGGCTGATTTTTAGATTACTGTGTCCTGTAGAATTCTGCAGAAGGACTAAAACAACATAAAGCAATTTGTAAGGCAGATCGTTTTGATTTTAAGCCTGTTGCGGAAAATACTAGGATTTTTCGTTTGAGAATATTGAAGATAATCCAGCTTGTGAGGTCGTTTTCTGCTTCTCCGCCAAAGAAAGAAAAACATAAGTATCAGAAGGAAACTTCACAGTCAGGATCTTGGAGCAGTTTCATTGTAACATCACAGGGTTTTTGAAAATATTTTGCGTAAATGTGTCACATGAAAGAGTGGCATAACTGCATTTGTAAGTTTGCGATGTAGGCTGTGTTGACTTATAGGTAAACTGATGTTGATGCTTTGCGAGCTGTGAAATTTATTTGTGCTTTTGCTTTAGGTCTTGAAGTTTTAAAACAGGAGACTGCTGTAATTGAAAATGTCCCTATTCTGGGACTTTACCAAGTTCCTTCCGAAGGTGGTGGCAGAATTGTTTTGTACGGTGACTCGAATTGCTTGGATGACAGCCATCGACAGAAAGGTGTGTAAGCTTTGAGACACAGGAAAAGTTATTGTCTTAAGCTGACAGCTCTCCAGTGGGGCTTTTACAGCTCCCATCAGAAGTAGCTGTTTTCTAGGGAATCTCTAAATATTCCGAACTGGGGATTAATCTCAGTTCTGCAGAGCTCTACTGAAATAGCTGCAAGGTGCCGTTACAACAGAAGAGCATCCCACATTAAATAGCCCCCTGATAGATGAGAGCATTCCCCCTGTCCCCCGCGTAGGCCGCCCAACTGTTTTTCTGTTCCACGAGCTTCGGGGGCTGGTTTTGGGTTGAGTTTTTTCACTGCTTTGGGGTGGTTTTGTTTCCGGAAAGCAATGCTGTTACACATGCTTGATTTGAAGTTGTGAAGAGGCCGTTAGGGGACCCCTTCACTTTTTCCCCAGTTGCATATTCAGAATGTTTATGTAGTAGAATGGATTTTACCTTTTGAGTTTGCTCATCAGCAATGTCCCCTGTGAGGATATACGGTAATGTTCAACATTTCAGTTGTACATTACTATTTTCAGGTTATTCTACTTTGACGCAGACCAGCTGGTGTAATTATGTCAGAAAGTAGGAATTCCTGTTTGGGTTTTCAAAGCGTTTGTTTGCGACTTAAGGTGGCAAGTGTGTGAGTTGTGTGCGCGTGTGGTTTCTGTGACTCCCAGAGAAGCCCTTCTCTCTGTGTGGGTGATCCTTATAAAACCTTTTTCCAGCACTTTGTCTGATCTGACTTTTAAAATTTTGAAAAGGTTGATTGGGTTTCTCATGACACGTAAAGCACAAGCTGGTAGATCTGTGGCTCGAGAAGCCGAAGATAATGCAATATGTGAGGTCTTTTTCTGCATTTCCACTGAATGTGATGTTCAACCTGAATTTTCCTTTTGTGATGAAAAGTACGTTTATAATTGCTTTAAGCTTTTGTCACTGACATTTTAAAATATTGGGTTATGTAATCCATCCCCTGTCTAATTTCTTTAAGTTTAAAGAAACTTACTGCCTAAGGGAGCTCTCTGTAGCTCATTTCTTTCTCTCCCAAACATTTTCTTTTTCTTTGAAAGTTCTGCAGTTTCTACTTATCTGTCTTTGGGTGGCTTCCAGTGAGTTCCCGTCACACCAGCGTACCGGTGCCTTATGTGCTTGATGTAGGTTATTGAAAGCATGTAGCATAAGAGAAGAACTGTAGCCTTAAATTAAGTAATAGAAAGCGGTGCATTGTGACCTCCCTAATGCTGTTAAATTCAGTGTGACCTGTGAAGCAAGAAAAAGTGGAAGGCTCTAAAGAAATCCTTTAAAATTAGCTTTTAAGTTGTGAACCGGGAGCTATGTCCCCTGCAGAGACATCAGTGGCTGTAACTGAGGTAAATTCCTAACATTTGTGAATATAAATCCGTAAAATCTGATTGACCTCTTTAAAAATCAAAGGTGAGGGTTTAAGGGACGCCAGGATTATGAGGATTAATTCCGATTCCCAGCCAACAGTTCCTGGGGGGAGAAGTTCTGAGAAAAATAGTTTGCTGAGTAGTGGAAATAGCTGATAAGGCATTGTCCTACTCCTGCAGATGGGATTTTTAGAGAATTGTGATGTTAACGAGCTGGACTCCTTGTTCGTTAGGGGTAGCTCTGGATTGAGGTAGTAGTAATTCAGGAGAGAATCAAAATGAGGGTTCATGTGCTGTTGAAGTGCAAAGGAAAACCATGATCAAGTATATTGTGGCGTTGATGCCCAGCCTGGTCTGTACCACAGCTGCTGTAGGTACCGCTTTTGCTTTAGCTGGGACGTAGCTGGAACCTTTCCCCTTCATTTGTTTATTTTTTTTTTTTAAGCTTGGGAAAGCAAATGAGTCATAACTTTCAGCTGAATACACTACCTTGTTCTTACTTTTCTTTGCAAGGTACTTACTTTATCCTTTCAAAAAAAATAGTTCTCCGTTTCCCTCTTTAAAATGATACCAGAAGCTCTGAGCTTCCCGTATTTCAACACCAAAAAACCTCCTCATTTTTGCAGGGACTTGGATGGCCTTGCACAACCTGGAATTCCCATATTTGAGACCTGTTGTTTTATGTCCTACTCCCCAAAAGAGCCTGATTTGGTACACAAGATACTGAAGAGATTATTTTTGTGTTTGTGTATTGGGGTGTGGATGTGGGATGTGTGTTGAAAGTTGAATCCTTCTGAAATTGGGCCTAGAACTTCAGAAGGAGAAAAACAAGAGCCAGAAAAGCTGATTGTATGTCTAAATGTCATTACAGCCTTCTTAACAGAAAGATAATCCATTTTAAATGTGCGTATCTTGTGCATATGCAATAATGCATATCTTGTTTTGGGGCTATGAAATCCACAGATTGCTTTTGGCTGCTGGATTCCCTCCTGCAGTACACTTCTTACGGGGTGACGCCACCAAGTCTCAGCCATTCCGAAAACAGACAGCGACCACCATCAGGAGCAGGCTACTCTCTCCCCGAGCGGATGGAAGGTGAGAGCCTTAATTTCCAAGGAGAGCCCACAACTGAGGGAGTGTCAGGGTGGGATTGAGGAAGACTCAGGCAGACCCCTCGAGTTACATGCCAGTAAGGTTAGTTTGGTGTGAGCTCTACGATGTTCTGGTTTTTTACTAGAAGAGGGCACTTATTGTAGGCATTTGTCGTGTTACAGTTGTGATGACTAAGGAAAATGTTCTGTTCATAGAGTAGGAATTTTCAGATGCCTAGTTCTCTAGGCAGCATTCTAGTTACTAGCTACGGAGCATGTATAAAGTGTTCAGTCTTGTCTCACATGCTGCCAGCAAAACTTGAGTTACCTGCCATTTTAGGGGCACAGTCTTACTGTTTTGTAAGGTACCCTTTGGTTAATTCGAAGTAAGATTTAGCTACATATCATCTTTACTCTAAAGAGCTCCTGGTTTTTCAGCAGCTCTGTTTAGCCGGAGGCAAATTTCGGTGACTCGCATCCTACCAGTCTTTTGGTAACCCAGTCTGTCTCTGCTGTGAGTTGCAGGTAACCATTTGCATCGATACTCAAAGGTGCTCGAGGCTCACTTGGGAGACCCTAAACCCCGGTCCCTTCCTGCTTGTCCTCACCTGTCCTGGGCCAAACCACAGCCTTTGAATGAAACTGCCCCCAGGTTAGTGTATATCTTCATTATAGTGATACAAGAAGTCTTGCTTTTGAGTTCAACTGAAAACTTATTTGTTCCATCTGCTTTGGAAAGGGACAGCTGGAATGCCTTTCCTAGAGAAATGCCAGATTGCAAAGAGGAAATAATGATTAATGCCTCTTCAGTGAATAATTCTGACTCACCTTACAGCTACACTGAAACTGTGGGATTTTAAAAATAGCTTCACAAGTCAATTCACTATTGTGATTGAGTCATCCCAAGTTAGAGTCAATGGTCTTGCTTAAATCCGTCGTCACTGCATTTATTTCACTGCGTGAAATAGTTTTCTGAAGCAGCTTCTTGGACAGCGCGCCTAACTCTGCCTCTGGTGTATCATTTGTCCGTCACTTGAAGGAAAATGTGTCAGCACGTAGCCCATACTTGTCTGCTGAGCCGCTAATGGTAACTTTTGGTACTCTGTGTGCAACAAAGGGAGTTGTTAATAAATAATTGCCAGTCTAAGTGTGTCCCTGTGGCATCTGAGTTTAACTTCAGAGGCCTGTAAACTGCAGAACCTAAAGAATGGATCGCATTATCATTTGGGTCCAAGCTAGTGAGTTATTTGTAGGTTCCAACTGTCACTTTCTCTAGATCTTTCTACAAAATTCCTTGCGCTGCTGAAGTAAGTGGGCAGACACCTCTGTCTTTAAATTTCTTCTAGCAACCTTTGGAAACATCAAAAGTTACTGTCAATTGACCTTGATAAAGTGGCTCTGCCCAGCTTTCGACAGAACCGACCCCAAGTGAGACCATTGTCCCCTGGAGAAAGTGGAGCATGGGACATTCCTGGAGGTAAATACTGAAAAAAATGAAAGTCACTGTTTTGCTTTGCTTTTTGCATAAGCTTTGAAAAAGCAACACAGTGCAGCAGGAAGAGAGGCCACATGTTTATTTTCAGTTGTGAAAAACATGCAGGTATGGCTGTGTTGTAAAAGCCCAAGAGAAATATTTTTGCATATGAATAGTTTATTCAGAAGAAAACATGCGTGACATACTGGGAGGAAGATTTTGGTGGGTGCTTTTTGGGTAATTGAGGTTTATTTTGATACTATTCAGACCGACGGGTGTCAGCAGCAGTCCCTTCCCTTGGGACCTGTGGCTAGATACCTCCTGCAGGTTAAAATTCCTTGTGTGAGTGCACAAAAGCAGAGTCCAGAAGAGTTTGAACGGTGCTTTGGGCAGGGTGTTACACTAAAAAATGATGTAGAGCACTTGAAACAGCTTTCAGTCTAATGGCGGGCTGCTCTCCTGTACACGCTTGGCACTGCAGGCCCAGCTGGAAGCAGCTTGAAAGCCTCACGTGTGCTCCTTTTCGCAGTCTGAGCTGCTAGACCAAAAGATGCCGGTGAAAACGAAGGGTTCGGTTCTATAGCTCGCCCTCACCGTGTGCGTGCACGGCCTCTGGAGCAAGCACAAAGTCACTGTCCTCGTGGCATCAGGATTTGGTGTGATTTGTAGAAATTGCTTAGTGGTCAATTTATGGTCAAGCGTTTGCATGGCTCTTCTAATGCGGAACAGGAGATTGTTGTTGCAGGGGAAATCTGGGTTACACTCTCATGTGCCCAGATAGGCCAAGGTGGAAATGCTCGTGCAGTTCTGTAACGTTAGCATCCTGTCTTATTTTCGCTAATCGGTCTGCAGTTTTTAATCTTCTTGTCTGAAATGTAATCTGATTAATAGCTGTTTCGTCTTTGAACAAGAGTTACCGTCGGATCGTTTTGGTCAGTAGCGTTAACACTGCAAAGACTCATAGCTCATCCGGTCGCTAGTCACTTCCACACCTCTTTGCCTTTCTAGGTATAATGCCCGGCCGGTACAACCAGGACGTGGGACAGACTATTCCGGTCTTTGCTTTTCTTGGTGCCATGGTGGTTCTGGCGTTCTTTGTGGTGCAGATCAACAAAGCGAAGAGCAGGCCAAAGAGACGGAAACCACGAGTGAAGCGACCGCAGCTTATGCAACAGGTTCATCCACCAAAGACGCCTTCTGTTTGAAAGCTCTCGTTTGCCAAAGATTGACCTCCTTCGACCGGCTGCTCTCCCGGGCGATCCATCGCTCCCAGTGAAGGTGCAGCGAATGCGGCTCTGGTCGTACTGGTGATTCACACCTGACATCATCTCATAGTCTTTGGTTTCTGGAGAGAAAAGAAAAAAGGACCTCAGTTGATCGTCTGTACATAAAACTGCAGCTTTAAGCAGCCGAAGCCACCAAAGACTTGAATACTGTTTAAATGGCTGGTTACTCACTACATATCCCAAGAGGGGAAAATGGACCTTTTTTTTTAAGCTGACCAAACTAAAATTTATTTGTTTAGAGGCTATTTTCTATATTTATTGTTGGGGAGGGCGGGGGGAAAAGTCACTTTAAGGGCCTCTGCAAAGGAAAAACAAGTGCATTTTTTTGGACGGAATGCAATTTTCTAGAACGGTATTATGCGGAAGAGTATAACGTACACCGGTAAAGGAGGGAGGGGGCGAGAGAGACCAGTACAAATCGGTGAGGCATACTCCTGCAGTTTATTTTTATAAAGCCAACTACCATGATGTTTTGTAATTTTTGGTCATGATTTCACCGTTGTTGGTGAAGCAGATTTTCAATAAATATGTTATCTATATGAAGCTAAGACAATGTGGTAGATGGCTCTTCTTTCCGCTGCCAGTCACAGGGCGCAAGTTGTTGAGCAGAGAAAACATTCGTGTCTCCCGCTCTTTCCCCCATCTCTTTATCCTTAACAGCAGCATCCCGGGCTGCAGACTTTCCCTTGGAGCATTAAGGGGGAGCCCTGAGTGAGCCCGGAGTTTTGAGCACCTTCAAAACTGCGGAAGCAGCTCACGAGGAGAGAGCTCATGAAGGGCAGCTCAGTGATGAGCTGTATAAGAAACTGGTGTGGGTGGCACCTAAGAGCAGTGTGGTGTGTCACAAAGCCAAAAGCCCTCTCTCCGTTGGTTTGTCCTGCTTGAAAGCCGATGACTTGTTACGGGCTTAGGTAAGGACACAGGCAGAAGTTGCCCCTAGCCATGCAGTGTTGGTGAACATTGAAATGGCTTCTCTTTTGGGGTGAAGCTGCGAGTTTTCCCCTGACAGCTGCTTTTATCACTGCTCCAAATAAGAGTGCCTTATCCCAGGAGGAGCAGGGAGCTGGTGGCTACCTCGGTGCACAATGTGGTGCCCAGGAGAGGAAGTGGTTTGTACCGGCGGGCTCTTGGGCAGCTCGTCGGCTCCTGCACAGCCCTGGCCATGGCTGGAGGGAGAAGGTGCTGGGGACAGCCCTGCTGGGCCGTCTGATTGCACCCACCCTGTTCGGGGTGTACAATCATGGATGGTGGTGCTGGGCCTTGGGAAGGGCACTGCTGGAGAGAATGTTTCTCCATGCAGCCTGGGACAAACCTTCCACGAGGTGGCCATGGATGTTCTGCACGAGCGTCCTGCAAAAAGGATCGGGAAAACCCATTTTCCCTCACCTGGAGAGCGGTTGGCTCTCCCCAGCCTGCCTCTTCCCTTCCTAAGATGCGCTGGAAGAGCCGACAGCCTGTTGCTGTGCCACAGGAGGGACTGAGCTTTCACTTCAGAGCTGTTAGTGGAAGCTCGTTGGGGCTGAGGAAACGGTCCCGAGGTTGGGCTGCTGTGCCATCCCAATGGGACTGGAGCCCGCTGCTCCTCCTGCTCTGTCCGTGCCGACAGGGAGGGGATTTTGTCCGACTTACCCATGGCATCGAGGTCTCTCGTAGGACCAGCAGCCGGCAACAGCTCTGCCAGTCACACTGGTCGCGGAAGAGCTGTCAGTAAAGGTGTCAAATCTCAAGGGCCAGACCTCAGAAGACGTTGCAGGTAGCAAAGCTGAATTGTGGTCTGTGTTTTCATTTGTCCGAAACAAGGACTGTCCATGTGCACCTTTGTACCTTTGACTGTCTTCAAATGGAGGGAGCCCTTTTTCCAGCAAAAAGAAGGGAGGAGGGCACCTCCTGAGGCGACACGGCAGTGGGTGAAACTGCCGAACCATAGGGAGCCTCGGGTTATGGCTCGCACCCAGATAAATGGGAGAAAGGGGGGGAAAATACGAGTGAGGGAGCCCCGAGCCACTGAGCAGGGAAACCGCCGGGGGGTCTGTGCCGGCGTGGGGGGTGGGCTGCGTCCCTTTGATTTGAGGTGCTCCCCGTAGTCAGAGGGAGCCTGGAAAGCTTTGGTGTTGGTGCTAATGAGGAGGCTCGCTTCTCTTGTCGCGACGTTAATGAGAGATTACAGCTCCGCCTGCAGCCTTGAAACCAGAGTCAAGCTGTATCAAAGCGCCAGTCCAAATAAGAGCCTTTCCCAGTGGCTGGTATTTTACAGCCCAGTGGCCAATTTCTAAATCGTAGAGGCCAATTATTTCCGAAGCCTTTGGTGTGCAGCTAATGAAGGCCTGGAAGGGCCCTTCTAAAGGGTTATAAGCCCCGTAGGCGGCAGAGATGTAGTGGAGGCGGCAGGCACAATTAGCCATCCATAATTCCTCCTAGCAGCTGATTAAAGTCTCTTTATCCGTCTTACCGAGATCAGAAGGGCGCATATTTGGGAAATCAAAAATGCATTAGGGGCTGTCAGCCAGCGGCAGGGTCCCGTGTGCTGAGCCCGGGGCGGGGGCATGTGCCAGGAGCCGCACAGAGCTGCTGCCTGTGCCCCCCGTGGAGGGGACGGGCCCCTCGTCCCCCGTGGGGTGCAGCCTTCCCCGTGCGGGTCCCCTGCAGCATCGGTCACCCCATCCTGTTATCCCGGCACCCCTTTTCCCTGCGTGGAGCAGGGATGGGATGGGGATAGGGTCTCTGGAGTGCAGGAGCACCCCGGTGGGCTTCCATCTGCTGCCGTGACACCGAGGGGTGCTGGCCCCGTCCTGCGCCCCACGAGCGGTGACGCATCCACCAGCCAAACGGCCCGACGGGCGCTGCCTGCAGCCGCCTTCCCCCGCCCCGGGGATGCTCCAAAATGCCCCGTGGTGGGAATTCCATGGATGGGGGGAAACCCAGCCGGGTCGGGGAGCCCCCAACCCGGCCCCATACTGGGAGCTGCTGGCGCTGCTGGTTTTCCCACCGCTCTTTGGGACCTGGGGATGCCCGCGGGACGTGGGCCGCCGGGATGCCACGAACCGTGGTCCGCCCCCCGCCCTGGCCCACGGCGGGGGGGGAGGTTCGGGGCGATGCCCCCTCCCCTGCACCCGAGCTGGGGGGTG
>VYZM01019497.1:167231-208576 GCA_013398915.1 Dromas ardeola | reverse complement strand
GCTGAATAATATTATTGTGATAAGAACTAATAACTATTTTTTCTTGTTTGGAGATTATGCACTCGTGAAACTTTTAAAGTGTACCCATAACTGTTGCAGATGAAAGAACATCATCCAGTGCATGACATACCAGTCAATGACACACAGTTTTAATTTACAAAAACACAGTCTCACTACCTTGCATTTCAAGACCAGGTAGACATGTGCCAGAGCTGGAAGCAGGAACATTCACTTCTTTAGATCTAGATATTGTCTTGTCCTTCTTGTACATGACAAGGACTGAACTAAGTTTGGTTCTTGTAAAAAGTGTCAGAGTTCTCTATAGATAGGACTTCCTTATTCCCTCATCATTGATTTTCAACCACATGGCAAAAAAAGGCTAGAATATAGCAAAATTTTAATGTTCGCTGCAGGAAGTAATGTAAGCAATATATATTGTTAATAAGTCAAACCATTTGTTTTTGTTAGGATGGAGTATAATGTGTTACATGCGGTAGTATGTTGAAACACATCCAGAACATTCTTTTCTTTTGGAAAAATACATGCATAAAGGCAAATAATTCAAGTAAAGCTGCAGCTGTGTAACTCAACAGAAGAAAAATCAGTATTAGATGTCTTTTCAGTAGGAAAGCACCAGAAAAGCAAAAATAAATTTGCAATGGAGAAAACTGGTCATTCAGGGAGACATTGCAGAACAGATAAAGATTGTTTCCTTTGTTTTGGCTTCTGTGAGATCAAAGCTAATTTGTCATTGCTTTATTGTATTCTCTGTGAAATAGAAACTGAAATAAATTGTAAGATAATGAGCTTCGTCCCTCTGAAAAGAGACACTGAGTTCAGATAATAACGGTAACACTATCTCCTGAAGACAGATTTTGCAGGTGAGTAACTCCAAAACCATTATTGCCCCACCATGATTAATTACTGCTGTCTTGTGTCAATCAAGACTCACTAAAATGCGATTTGAGCTAATCTAATTTATGTGAATCATGTATGTTTGTCATTTCACAGGTTACTATAAAATAAAATGTTCAGAATATGAGAAGACATGTCACATTGTAATATAGTCACTAAAGGTGTAGTTTCATGATAAACCTGTCTCAGGCATGGTTCCTACTCTGTCATGCTTTGCTCTGCCTTCATGATGAGCCAGCTGTCCTCCAGAAGCTACATTATGGCCAGTGCTAAGTTAAATGCAAAGCCCAAGCTAATACCGCTACTCCTGGGGAAGGCTTAGCCTGGTCTCACAGCAGGCAGAGATAACTCACTTACTGGCTGTCAGTTAAATTTGCTTATAGCTGGGCAGCTTGGGCCATGGGTGGAGTGAAGAACTATCTATATTCATAATTGTGTATGGGCCCCATATTAATAAACTGTCTAAATGGCAAGGAGTTTATGCAACATTTCACCCTTTTCTATGAAAGAGTAAAATTTTCTGGTAGATTTTTGTCTTGCTTTTAAATAAATCTTGTATATGTTTAAATTAGAAATTATATAATTGATTTTTAATAAATTGCTTAAAAATTTTCATGTCATGAACATACTATGTATTTTTCAAGAGACACAAGGGATTTATTTTGTTTTCTTCTTCATGGGCTTTAAATTTTCTAAGAAACCATGCAGTTCCATTACAACAATTTTCAGAAAGTTCATCACTTCCAGTAGAGTTAGATCAAAGAAAACACTTTTGTGTTTCTAAGTAAAAAACTGAGAGCACTGGGATGTGCGTGAAATTCCACTCCTCTCCTGCTATTAAGTGCAGAAATTAGGTAGGTCCACCTGGCAAACTCCATAGTTTTCATTCTTTACATCTTATCCCATGAAAGAATGGAATCACTGCTTTGCCTCTTTGTTTTTTAAGAACACAAATGGAACAAAAAGCTACTGCTTGTTTTGAGGAGCAAACACAGAAAATAATATAATTTTATTTACTGTGTTCTTTAGCTTAAATACACCTCATCCTAAACCTAAAAGGAAAACTCTGATCTGGAAAGCACCCTAATTGCTAGGGTCTAGAGCAAGTTGAAAGGATGAACCCTCCTTCTTGCCTTCTGATGCAACTGTAGGGCTGTACAGAATTGAATCACAAGATTCATAAGGAGGTGAAAGTGTGAGACAGAAAAATCTAGGAATAAATGAAAGGCTGAAGCCACACTATAGAAAGGGGAGGAGGTCTTCAGTTTTTGTTCCTAGTTCAAGGATTATACATGCATTTTTCATTAAATTGTTATGGGTTGGAAAAAAAGAAAGGAACAAGGACGCCCTCTCTCCTTGCTCTAGACCTACTGTCTAACCTGGATTTACATCATCAGGAAGCTCATGGAGGGAATGTAACTTAATCCTTCAAGCATCCTCCAGTTGAAACCTCCAGTTTCTTAGGCATATGGTCTAAATCATCAGGATAGTTTTCAGGCAGATCTGTTTCAAAAAGAAAGACCACAAGCAAACATATGTGTTTTAAGTGGTCATCCCTGTCATTGCTTGCTAGTTCTGCTCAGAGCATATGCATTTCAGGATCTTCAGAGGAGCAGGGCAGAGCATGAAACAAAACGGAATTGGGACTGATCTGAGATGGAACCTAGAAGCTTGTGCTGAGACAGCTCTTGGACTGCAAAGGAAGTGTTGCCTGCAGAACTCATCAGGCCTGCATGGAGCCAGGAGGCACAGTGAGTTTAGGAATTTAACCCTTCAGGGTTAAACTGTGGCTAAATCTGGATTTGAAGTCTGCCTAAGACTTTTCCATCATGTCTTTATAGGATCCAGCCTACATATATATAGGATCAACCTGCCTCACTAAGGTCATCTCAGGTATTTCTTCTGATTTCACTAAGAGCAGAATACTAAGTAGGACTGGAATGTGGTGTCTTTTAAATGTAAAGCCACACCACTCTTACCACACAGACATTGTGTTAGACATTTGTCCGAGCAATCTCACTAACCACAAATGCAAGGAAAAAGGTTTTCTGATCTGCAGCTGTTAGCACTGAGCACTACAAATCTTCATATTTAGGTCTCTTCATAACTTTGAAAATGAAAGTTGCCTTCTTACTTTTTTCTGTGTCTTAATTTAAATGTGGATAGACCAGGCATGGTCTACCTTGAATACTGGTACAGACATTATGTAAACCAGCTGATTAAGTGTGTGTACAGATTATCTTTTAATATTAAAAATTTGCCTTAGCTATTTTTCATGTTTATGTTGTTGCTTTTCATTTGGACTTCTTTATGCAGATGCATCAATCAGTCTTAATAAATGGAAGGTGGGCTGTCAAAAACATCTACTATAAATCAGATTCATTGTGCAAGTGTCACTTATTTCTCTATAAATGAGGTAATAGTTTCTTGGTTCTATCATAGTTTCTATTAGATTTTTGTTTTTCTTGTGCATTCAGTATTTCCCAATAAACATAAATAGGAAACAAAACAATTGGGGAAGGTTAACACCAACAATATCAAGAATTATTCTCTTTTGCATTAGCAGCTAATGAGATTCCTTGCATAAATTTCTAACATGAGATTAATGAGGTAATAATGAAACAATTCTTATAATAGACTGTTGGGCCATTTATGCAATTACAAAAATGTAAGTTTGATTTGACTGGACTACTGTACTGAGAGTACAAAAAAAATATTTTGCCTGTTTTTAAAATTAGAGATTCTGCATATCATATTTCAGGGTGAAAAATTCTTTAGATATTATTGAAATTAAGAATTTACAATGGAAATTTGTTGTACTCCTACATGCTGTATGTTGACATACTTTCTGTTGCAGCACATACCACAATGATATTTTGTTCTTTGTGCTTCAAGTTTCTATGAAATATTTATCTTAGACTCCAGAGAATACTTAGACTCCAGAGAATAATGATGCTCACCAGAAATAGTATGTGTGCTCCAGAAATGAACTAGATGAGATTTCAAGCACCAAAATCCATGAGACTTATCCAACACAATATGTCTGTCTCGATGCTTCATGAAGGTACAGCTCATAGTGCACCCTGAATCTTGGTCTCTTGCAGCTCATGACATAATGAAACATGCTACAGCTGCCTATGCACATTCCAGTTTCCTTCCAAAGTCATACCATGGCCAGATATGTACCCACGGAAGCGGACTGTGGAACTTCATACAAAATACGTATCCCATGAGCCATTCATTCAATTCATTGGTCTCCGAAAATACAATAGTGCTACCAACACCTAACATTACCACCAAGGCCTTTCAAGACTCACAGCTGGCCTTTTCTCATGCTTGAGAATCTTCCCCAGAAGATGTCAATCTACTAGGTCAATCTACACCCACAAGTATGTGTAACAAATAGTAACAGACCTGAATTGCTCAAAGCACAAAGCACAGCATTCATTGTCGTTTTCATTCAGAAAGGTTTTCATTCACCTGCTGGCCACATTGATTCCCACCTTGTTCTTATTAAATTAGAAGTCCATTTAATTTCCTGCGAGGTATGATATCTGGGTTCAGTTCCTTTCTGACTGACTCTATACCCTACTAATTATCACGTCAGTCCCTAACAGCTAAAAAAAGTGGCAACAATGAATTTTAAATTATATGGTCATTGCACAAAACCAATCATCTTTCTACACACAGAGTACATGGGCTGCGAATCCCATTGTCTTCACTGTGGGCATAGGGACTGTAAGTGGCTAATAGAGCACTGTAGAATCCACTTCAGTCACGCACGTCTGAGCTATACTCTACTTCATTTTCACATTTTTGTTGTTGAAATACCATAGTAAGAAATAATTCCTATTGTGTTGAGCATTCTAACTTTAAAACAAAAAAGTATTTGCTATAGAACAAAGAGTTTAAATTGCTTTCCATTTTGTGAAGCTAATGCCCAGTGCTTGGCTTGCAGAAAGCTAACCGTGAAATAAGAACCTATAGAACAACAGTTCTTGACTTACTCTCCTCAAAACCATGGTAACTTTACAAAAGCTTTTTTTGGTTTGTTTGTTGGGGTTTTTTTCAGTTTAAGAATGCCAAAAGTAAACCAGTGTCCCACTGTGCTAAGCATGGTAGAAATCCAGGGAAAAAACATGTATTCTGTCCCAGAGAGTTTGTAATCCAAATGTAAGAGTAGAGGGGATGTGTGCTGGCAGGTGGAATTGATGAGACACAAGCATCTTCTTACACCACCAGTTGAATCAATGAGTATCATAGCTGGGGAAGTAGTTCTGCTATTGAACTAGATTAGAAATATGGACATATTTACATAAAATCTTAACTAACAGATTTTACTATTTGATTAACTTCTGGACAAATACCCATCTGGACTAGTTCCAACAGAGCTGGGGGGCTGAGCAGACACTTTATACACTTCATAATGCCACACCAAATGGAAAGAATTTAATGGGAGAAAGAAAAAGAGAAGAATCTAAAATCTCCAGAGTTCTTTCAGTAAATCTGTATCTCAATCAAGCAAATATTTCCTTTTTGTTGTCAGCAATTAGTATACAACTCATCCAAGAGAGGACAGGATCAATAAGTAATTGGTAAAGTAATAACCAAAAGCAAAGCTTTACAACATTCTTCACGTTTTAAATATTTCATTCTTGTCAGTTGCTGAATCCGCTGGGTTTAAGGACGTGCTTCCCACACTCCAAATACTCTAGTCAGTTTTGTTATAACACATTTGACTCAGATTCACTGAGGAGGGAGCTGAATATATTATTGCATGATACTATGGTGCAGATGTACACAGTAAAAATTACAAGAACTCTTAATGTTGCCTTTTAAAATGTCTGGTTTGATTTACCATTAAGTAATCAATACATAAAAAACAGAAATTAGAAAAAAAAACCCCACACATGGAGACTGAAAGGACTTGAAGAAGCAGGATTCATTAAGAGGTAGGACAACAGAAAACGTCTCACTTCAAAGGAGAATGCAGAGAAACTTACAGAGATTTGGTTCAAGAAAACAGGTGAGAATGAATCATCTCTTTATGCCTAAGACTTTGTAGGTAATCATTAAAGCTTCCAAGTGTACGCTAACTTATACAGGAGATCATCCATATACATATAAAGCGCAAAAAAAAGGTGCCACATCACATTTTGACATGTATTCAGTTATATATCAAAAATGTTGAACAGAAATGACAGTTCCCAGGAAATGTTCCTTCCTTGGCTTCTAAAACACAATGTAAACTCAGGCAAGTCCTTCACCTTAAATGATACTATTTTCCTATTTCTAACATAACATTCTGCACAGGATTATTCTGTATGAGAATTTAGATAATGTTTCTACAGCTTTCTGGCTGTAATGTTTCTACAGCTTTCTTTAGTGAAAAATGAGGCACTAAAAACCAGATATCAGTAAACCCAATAAAAGAAATCACCTCTGGCATGAAAAATTTACTGGAAGTACATTTTATTTTAAACATTCACTCAAGTGTTTTTCTGAGTTGGTTCTGTAGCATCACATTTATTTTGTCATTCTGCATTTTAAGATACTGCTATTTGGAAGCTGTGGGAGATATGGAATATGTAGGCAACCACATTAGCATATTTTTCTCCATTTCTTTTCCTGGAAGACATTGGAAAGGCCTTTTGGCAAGTAGATAGTCTATGAATTTATTGTATGCAGAAGAAATAGACTTAGCAAAGATTTTTTTGTGCCCAAGGTTTCCCTTTTTTTATTCAGCATTCGTAGCTCATAAAAATAATTCAGAATTTCAGTTCATATCTTTAATAGGAAGACTTTAAAACCCCCCAAATAATCCAAATCACCCCACATTCTTCCTGCTCAAAATATCAGACACATTGCCATGTATTTGATGATCACTGCACTAGAGCATCACAACCTGTCTGAATAAATTCATGTTATCAACAGAATAAAAAGTTAATAAGAACAGAATTGCTTTTTTTGTTGTTTTATGGAAGTTCTCCCATTTGCTGCAACATACAGACACGGTTTCGATTTTGTTATATCAAAATCTCTACAGTTCTTTGAAAAATCACGCTATATTTGAGACTAAGAAAAATGAGTACTTTAAGACAAGTAAAAATAAAAGAAAAATGATACATCGCATAGTCCATTATCTCTGCTTGTCACCAAGATCCTTACAGTGAACTAACTGCTTGCATAGGTTAGCATGAAATCTGATTTGCAGTAACCATTCAGAAGCAAAGGGAGCATGAAATAAAATATTTGAAGTAATTTCTTGTTTTATGATATATATTTACCCACACCACAACAAAAACAACTCAGAAGATCTGCTTAGACGTTCAAGCAATAAACTTGTGATGATTCCTGCTCAGTTGAAACACGTTCATTTTCTGCAGAATATGTTAAAATTTATTGTAGGGGCAATATGGAGTGTTCAGGTGGCTTATCTAATTCTAGGCTGGCTAGTTCAGATTTTACAGAAATTTTCGTAGAAACACAAAATGGACTGATGGGACTTTAGTCATACGTTTCACTTTTCCTCACTTAGGCCTATGATTGACATATACAAAACAGAGCAAGAAATTTTTATGGTCAGAGTTGGAGGCTGAAAGAGTCCATTGATTGCAAAAGCTGATACATTTTAGGAGATTATCCCACCAAATTATTTACTGGGGGTGCTGGTCAGTAGAAAATCTAGTTATCTGAGCAATATTTACATAAAACACAGACTTGATAATCAACAGTAATGAAATCTAGATATTTCAGATGGGCATCTAACCCTTCCTTTGCTATTAAAAGTCTCGGGATTACATTTCTAGAGGTTAGATTGTCAGGATAAGCAAACTAATTAGGGTAATAAATATAAATTATTCCTTTTAAAATGCACTGAATCGAATACACCCATCATTTCTCTTTAAGGATAAATGATTGAGGATAAGCAGATTGGTGTTAATTTTTTTGTGCTTATTTGTGCTAAGAATATAGATGATCCCGCAGCAATAAATATTAAAAGCTAACCAAAAAGGAATCACCTTCCAAAACTAATCATTTTAGTTTTGCTTTGTGTTGACACTTTCTAAATATTTCTGAAGACTTATCTCCCTGACCCACAGCCATATGCTGCATGTCAGCTTCAGCATCAAACTGTACGAAAAATGGAAAACTGCCAAAGGAAAAGCTGGACACAGCTAGCACTTAAATTTACAAAAGTACAGGCTTTACAGATTCTCCTATTCATCAACCTAATCTGAGGTAGAAGTGTATACTACCACTTCAGCAGCTAGAGCTCTCTCCAGTGTTACATTGGTACCATTCATCAAAAGAGCATTTCTTTTAAATAACAGATCAGTGTCACTTGCTGACTGCCAAGTACAGAAAACAGTTATGGCACTGAATAACACCAAAGTTCAATCTCCTTTCTCTTTCTCCTTTTCCATTGCTACTAAGAAAAAAGAACGTCATTAAAAGATCAAGAGCTCTTATAAAGGTTGAGGAAGTGAATAGTCTGCAAATTAGCCTTAGAGAGCAATTTCAATACCTGTGTCTGTATAATTCTACTTAAAACAATATTCTCAGCCAGCTTTCAGCTTATGGAAGGTTAGTTTAAGAAAAAGGAGAAGGGTAAATATCTAATCTGTCTAGATTATTTTATCGTCACCTTGAAACTTTCACATAGTAAGCAGAAGTAAACTAGTTAGATAGGAGTGGCCAAAATATGAAACTTGGAGTAATTTTTCAATTTTGTTTCTATCAAAACCGGATTGAAATCAGTCTTTTCCAAGCTTATTCCAAGATGGATATTTAAAACCAAATCCCATGCTTGGCAACACTGAAATAGAACACTTCTCAAAGTCAGTAAGACCCCATAACTTCTCAGCTATAAAATCAAATGCTTATCTTCCTTATTTCACAGCAGTTATCTCCTGTCATAAGATTCAGAAAAGTGAAAATTTTAATCCGTGATTGCTGTGTGCCTGCAATTGCCAGGTCCCTGCAGCTCTAGAGCAGTTCCCCTGTGAACTGCACCAGGGAGGGGAGGGTCAGATCAAACTTCTTGTGCCAGGGCAGAGAGCCCTGCACCACAGCTTCAGGCTTCGTGTGGCCGAGCAGGAAGCCAGGCTTGGATCCAAGATGAGACGCTGAGGGTGCTAAATCTGACAGCAAGATCTGTGGGTTTGTGCAGTTTATTGCCGCAGAGCTATAGGACACCAAAGCATGAAGCTTCACGATCCCTAATGTCCCTCATTGTTACAGGGAGAGAAACTGTGATAGGAATGAAGAAACTTGCTCTGAGGCCACAGAAAAGTTCAGACACAAAACACAAATCCAGTCATGTCTCTGAGGCCTGTGGTAGTGACTGGACTACAGATACCACCATGCCAGTGCAAACTATTCCAGGGCTGGTGCTTTGCAGGTTTACGCTCTTCTAAATAATGCTGTCAAGCTCAGCAAGGTAAAAACTCTCTACTCTAGATCCGGATGTCCAAGATCTATTCTGTTCAAGATCTGTCTTCAGTTCAACACTACTGGAAGAAGGAAAGTGTTACGTGCATTCAGCAAAGAGGCTGATCTTGAAGTGTACACAATTCTGCCAAAACAATAAAGGAGAGAGTAAACCACGTTGCATATTAATCTTTGAAAGCTATGGAAAATGACCAAAACAGCTTCCTTTATAAGCAGTCATTGATGCCACATGGCACTGTGCCAAGGAACTCAGCAGTCTGGCCATTTTTTTTCAATGACCCAGCATTTTCTGAGCTATTTGAACCATCTGCTTACAGGTTCAGTGAAGAGCAAGAGGGTAGACATCTGAGACATCTGAAACATCAATTATGAACTGCTATTTAAGGGGAAAATATTGTATCAGGTGGAAACAATCCACACAACATAAGAAATTTAATACAGTCGATCCCATTCACAGCCCATCATCATTCAGAGTTTGTCTCCCAAGTCTTTGTCAAGATATTTTCAAATGGAGCAACATATGAGCAAAGCACTGGAAAGTTTTTTAAAATAACAGTGTCTTCAGAGTTTTAAGGGTTTTAAAAGAAAGTAAGCCAACCACTGGCAAAGTACAAAGAGTCTTCTACTCAAAATATTCTTTTTAAGGCTTGTTATATGGTTTTATAGTCACACCTGCATGTGTGTACAGGAGTGCCTCTATGCTGAAATAAATACAAGTCACAGTGCATGGCTATTTCTTCAGTAGTAATAAATGTCAGGTGAAACAACTTTGAATTTGGCAAGATTTTAAAAACAGTAAGCAAAAAATATATATGCATGTATATAAACTTAGAATAAAATAAATAGTGATTATAATATTTGTCTGAAGCAAAGTTTATTTGAGTTTTCATTGTGTTAGACAATAAACTTAATTCAGTTGGCTAGGGGTTTAAGAGAGCATATTAATGCTATTTAAAAGCGTTTGTCTTAGTATTCACGTCAGGTTGAGTGAACTATCATATGCAATATACAAAGATACAAAGATCTTGCCCATAATTATTCTGCAAGGAGTGTCAGAAATTTTATGTTTTTAATGACCTCGACGTCTTTCACACACATACTTTAATCAACTTAACTCCTGTGCCTGACTGTTTTCTAAATGGTGTTTGAAACACCACAGAAAGAGAATATGACAGAAGTTTTTAAGCTAATACCTGAAGTTCTCATGCTATAATCTGGGACATCAATTTATTTCAGATATATCTGATTTTTGAGACGATGGCTTCTGACAGTGTCATTTTCTATTTTATAACCAGCTTCTGTTGCAGGCAACTGAAATAGATATTATTTCTTCCTTACTTCCTGCTAAATTCAGTTAGCTTACAAGCTTGAATTGCCTTTAAGTTTCTCTTCTCTGCTTCTTGTTCTCATATTAAAACAATATTTTTTTCCCTTGAGTGTTTCCTCTGACTGCTATAAGACAATGTTTCTGCTCTGTAAAACCTAACACTAATATTATCGCGTATCTGTTCATTTTCTCTTACCATTAACCTTTTCTCATCTTTTCAATACACATTTATGCACTAGACTTTGTATATTTTTAAGAATTACTATTTTCTTTCTGTGATCCTCCCAGTAATTAAATGTTAAATTAACTTTTTAGACTATTATTAAGCCAGCAGGAACACTGTAATGTGCGCCGCATTTAACAATGACATCTGCAGCTTGGCTGTGCTTTTGTCTTTATACCAAAAGATGCATTCTGCAATGTGTAACACACAAAAAACAACAAGCTAACTTTAGCAGGGAAAATTAATGCAGTACACAGTGATTTTTTTATTGAAAAAAACACTGTTGGCCTTTTTTGCATCCGGCAAGTTAGCCATATTCAGGTTTTGTCTGGGCTTTTCCCAAGAGGAAGAGAAACAAGTGAAAGAAGTATGGGTTCCTTTCTTGGTCCTTATTTCCTATGAAGATATAAACCCATTTTTCTGGAACACAGCAGAAACCAAATGAAGGGGCTGTGTCTTTACATCCTGCCTCTCCAGCAGCATTCACCACCCGCCTCTCTCAGTTGCACGTTTTTGGGAGGACAACCTCTTCCTCTCCCTCACCATCTCTGCCCTGACGGTACTGACAGGGAGAGCACACTTGAATGCAAGATTCAACTTTCACAACCAGAAGACAAATGCCGCTGTCTGGAGCGGCAGAGTTCAGGTCTGAGCCACTTGCCCCTTCCTGAAAAGCCCCTCTGTGCACTCAGGTGACAGAGAGAGAGGCTCAGACCAAAGGAGTGTGGGCTCTACTAGTAACCCGTACGGTGAGATAACGTAACATTATGAGTGAAGCCTTGTCTCTCTGTATCAGATTTGACTATCTGCACAAAATGGGAGTTGGTGAAACTGGTGACTCCACATGACTTGGTGCTTCTCAGTCATGCCAGCTCTGTTACTTGTGGTACCCTCTTTACCTAAGGTAACTGATATGATCTACATCAAAAAATTCTCAGATAAGAGAAAGATTGTTTTTAACCTGTTGACATCAGAAATCTAGCTTATAGTGTGAACTCACAAAATCCAGCATTGGTATAAGCGAGTGGGAGCACTGTATAGAGGCAGGAGCAAGAAGCCAGAGAATGACACTGGGGGACAAACTAAACTGGATTTAGTTTTAACCCTCTGAAAAGTACTCGCTCCTCTGAAAAGAAGCTTTATCTTCAGCATGCACCCAGCTTCCTTTAGCTGAGGCTTCTGTTCCTAAACCCACCTGCTGCCTTCCCATCCCAACGTGCTTGAGATATTCTACATTAATATTGTGTAAGAATTCATTAACCCTTGAGTTCTGACTGCTTTTGTTACAGATAGCAAAGGATGGGGTGGCATTTTGCTTTAAAGTGTCAACTCATTCATACAGTTATCATAAGAATCTGTAAGGCTCTATGATATATTAAATGTTTTCAGCAAAGTTGAAACTACAAGACCAAGTTCTCTATTTACAATTTTATTGTCTATAGGCTATATCAAAAGCATAAAGTTACTTTTGTGTTTCAGAAATGCATCAGGTCATGAAGCTTTAACTTGTTAAAGTTGTGCGGCGGAAAGACACTACTTAGAAGACAATTAATACTTTAGTGCCAGTCTTTCTACCTAAAGAGAAGAAAAATTATATTTGTCTGTGCTTTGGGGTAGTGGAGTATGAATTGCGCAATAGCACAGATTTTCAGCATGATTGCTTATGACTGTAATGTAAAGGGGGAAATGAAAATTTGGCATAAGTAATCATGTTCTATAATTGCAAGCTCAATGACACCACTGAAAGACTTGTGGAGTAGGCAAGGCATTAGGTGGATCAATACAATCCTCCAGGCCCAACAGTATTATCTTCTCTACTTTACTTCCTCCTTCTGTGAGTGCTAATTGTACCCCAATGCCTCATGGATTTAAGGCTTATATTCTACTGAGGAGTGGTCTATGAAAAATTATTGAAGAGAAAAACTTAATGAAGCATAATGAAATCTAGTTAAACCCACACCTGCTACTTCATTTTTATTTTAAACCTGATTTCAGACTCCAGCACGATGCCTACAGTGTTCAATTTCCATTACCAGAAATCTTTGAGTCTTGCTATCAGCACCTGGCAGATAGCTGGAAATGTGCTAAGACAGAGATTTCAAAGTGTACAGCAATTTATCCTAGAAGAGTTAAAAATACATATAGTACAAGGTGGACTGTTTACTCTGAACTTTATTCCATACATGTGTGCAAAAATTCCAAGACTTTAACACCAGCCCTCTGTTTCCTGTAAGACAACAGCTTTAACAGAGAACAGAAGATTGTTCCCTCTCTGGATAGCCCTATATTACTGAGAAATTAAAGGGCACTTTTGTGATATGAAAGAACTAAATTCCAGGCTAATGTCTGAATTAGCATAAAGTACCTCCCAAAGCTGTAACTTCTAACCTCTTTTTGACCTGCTTTTACTGAAGATGTTTCTTTTTTTTCTCCAAGAAAAAAAAGCAGCTAAATGTATTCTGTTCTTTTCAGCAGCATACAGATTTTGGGAAGATGAATTCCCAGTATACGGAAGGGCATGATTTTTCAAAGCACAGAACAGGATCAGGCTTACTAAATATTTTGTTCTAACCAATTTTTGCAATTGCACAAAGTTTTACAAGATCTTGCGCAAAAAATATGTAGAACTTTTAATAAACCATTATTTTAAAGGCATAATTCAGTTGGTATAAGACTACATGTCCAGAAAAATCTCAAGGGCTTTTCTGTACAGCAGAACTAATAAGGTCCCTTTTGAACCCCTTCAGAGCATGATGCCTATTGAAAAGAGAGCTCTCATGAAAATTTTTGAGGCACTGTGTAGAGTGCAAGAAAATGCGAATCAGTCCAAACAGAGTCAATAAATCAGTACTTTGAAGGAGAAGAAGTATTTTGAAGAAAATCTGTTACAGTAAATGGGATTTATTTTTCAGACAGCTGTCTGTAAAAAAAGTTACAATTGGAAAGTAAATTTAAAAAACATTAAGAAAAAAGATCTCAGCTCAACACAGTATGTTCTCATTACAACTTTTACTGCCTTGGGAAAGGATTTATATCAAAGCAATTAGGGTCCTTACTGGCTCACACTGGCATAAGTTAGTCAGCTAATAGCCCAGTACTGTCGTACTCTTTTTTTTTTCATTTCTGTAGTTGGTGCCTTTTTGCATCCTAAATGCCAGCTTCCCTATAGACACCAATTAAGCTTTGGGGGTTTGTCTCATTTCTGAAAAGCTAGAGTAGTTCTTCTAAGAAAGGCCTTGGAGAAAATCAAATGTACACGTCACTTTTTTAAAGACCTGATTTAGCTCTGGCAGTGAGGACTTACGCAGCAGTGAGATCTGAACTTTGAGTGGGATTCAGTCTCTCAATCTAACCCATTAAGAGGCAAAAATTAGTGCAAATTTAACTCAAGAAGTCCCTTGGGGTCCATCACGTTTTCAATACATATTTTGCATGTGAAATCCATCTTTTTGCTGAGGGAACAATTAAAAGTGGTTTTTCAACTACTTTCTTTTCCTTCCTATTTTTCAGAGTTCCTTTTGTTCGTTTGCTGCCATCCCCTATGCTCCGAGTTTTGGACAACACTTCACATCCCAATATATTCTTAGATTCATGGCTCTGTGTTATAATTAATCTCACACAGTTAATCCCCTTAATCAGTTCACTATTCATTTCTCTCCATGCAAGGATTAGCCCACAACAGTTCCCCAAATCATCACCTAATTTCTCACTCCAGTACAGCCATGTGTCACCAGCTGCAGTCCGTGTGGGCTGGTGCACAGTTAAAGCTCAAGTCAGAAAATGGGACCCTGTGAAACTATGACCAGGAAAACATGACTTCAGAAAGGAGGAAAAGTCTGCTTCTGCTCTTTCCTCCCTTCCCTGTCACCTACCTACTGGGTTTCTGCATTTCGGAAGAGTTGATCTTCTCTCCATGGAAGCATTTCCCAGACAAAGCCTTCTAGCTCTGACTAGGACTTGAGGAAGAATTTGAGGAAGATTCTTTATCTCCTACCAGCATGTCTTGTTCCTATGATCTGCTGAACATGTTCTTGCCTCACATGAACCATTCCCAGTAAGTTTGCTCCTCATCACGTTTTACTTTGCTACTGAGGTAGGTCAAATTCCTCAAGCAGTTCATGTGAATATGCACAGGCATGCATGTACACTAAAGCCTGAACAGCCACATGGGATTGGGAAACTGATGAAAAGAGAGCGGGAATTCAAAGAGGAGAGACAGCGATCCTTGCAACGGGGCCTCTGAGGTGGGAAAGGGGGTTTCAGTGTGTCCTGGGAGCTGGATGGACTGTGTGTGTTGAAGGGCGCACAGCCGGGCTGGCTGCGCTGAAGGGCACAGTACTTAGCACAGGACACAGTGGTCTAGGAAATGTAGTCTGTGCAGCAATATCCAGTGATAAATAAACTGCCTGACCTTGTAGTAGTACAAAAGCTTTAAGAGATTTAAGACCTTACAAACAAAGCTGCAGTATAATATCTCATCCTAAAATGATAAAATTTTCAGAAAGATTTCTTAGGATACACTCATGCCTTCCACATCAATGATGTTACAGTCTTGTTCTGTTTAATTACCAAGTGTCGGTCCAGTGGTTAAATAGTTCCTGAATTACCTAATTATTTAATACAAAAATAAATAAAGAAATTTTTTTGACTTAAGATTTCAAGGGGAAAAAAATCAATTATTCTTCATTCAATAGGTATTTACTTAGTAATCATTTCCCAATTTTGGAATTGTTGTTAGGCTTCAGAGTCAGCTTTGTTTGAGTTAATTGAATACTTTTAATTAAGATAGCTGAACCCAATCCTTATAACTTCGAACACAGACCCAAAGGCAGCACTTGGTTAAAAAAAAGGTCAAAGAATATTAATATTAGAAGTACAGCATATACTCTACTGGTTTGCTAGCTGAATTAATACAGAGGTTAATAATCACACTTTAGAAAAGATTGACATAAGTTTAATTCCCTTTCTTGGATGAGGTTACTAGTCAAATTAATTGGCGCCAGTCCCTAATAAGGGCAAAAATAGTAACTTCATTATTTATAATAGCATTTCACAGAGATAACTCTAAATACATGCAAATACTATACTCTCAGAAAGTGTGTGTTTTGCTACTGTAGCATGATAAAATTACATTACACTTCTTCAGAAGATATTTAAGTATTATGTGTTTACAAACAAAAATGCTATTTCCTACAGAAAAAATTCAAGATGTGCCAACCAAGTAAAACTTCAAACATTTCCCAAAGATATTGAATCACTTACATTGTCTTTTCCTCCTTATTTGATTTCTACAAATACAAGTCAAAATGAAATTTTATTTGAAAAAATGTTCAGGGAAACAAACTTCATGATGATTCATGAGAAAGTTGCTCAGAAGCCACATTGAAACATGATATGATTTTGAGTCTGAAAGGGAAAAGAAACAGTATTTGGAGGAGGAGCACTAGAGAGATAAAACGATAAAGAATGAGGCTATGAAAATGCAGCCGTCTGGATATGTTTATGCTCTATGACAGTCCCTAACATGTTCACATTTGTCCCATTAGTACAGAATTTTATAGCATGTCTCAAAGTTGCAGGTTTTGAAACACCCTTTGGGGACCAGGGGGACAATGAAACAGGCCCTACCCACAAAACACTTCTGTTTCGTAAATAAAGTTTCTATTTCCTCTGTGCAGAGAGGATATTCTGATTTTTTTCTCTGATGTCACACTAATGTCAGTGCATACCCTTTGTAATCCCAAGGATCATTGTATACCTGAACATCACTCCACACATTAATTGTTGGGTTCCAACCTATTGTACTCCTTATGTACTGATTCACACCCTGTTTAACAAAAAATTCTTTAGCTCTGTAAACTCTGAAGACAGAAGAGACCCTTAGGTCACCTAACCTGTCCTGCAGATTTAGAATAATAAAATTTAAAGAATTGCATTCAGGTATTTCCTTTTGAAACCTAATAACGCTGGTGTTTGATTGAGGCATGGGTATGCTGTGAATTCAAGAAAATCCATGTCTGTGGTGTAAACATTAAGATACTTTGGATATAACATTTTCCATTATGTTCTTTGTAACTACTGATCACTTTTACAATTTAAAAAGTCTGACATTTTTCATTTTAATTCTATACCATGAGTCTCCTTTTATCTTTGTATGTCAGATTAAAGATACACTTTATATACAGAATTTTCTGCCTGTGAAGATATTTAAATAATAGTCAGATCACCTCTCATTCTTTTATTCACAACATGTAAATAATGAGTTTATATAATCCCTGAATTATATAAAAATTCAGTTTGAAGGAACCTCTACAGCTCATTTAGTCCAACCACCTGTCCAGAACAGGGGATTCTTCAACAATGTTGATCAGATTGGTCAGAGCTTGTCCAGCCAAGTTTTGAGTACCTCAAAGGACAAAGATTCCACAACCCTCTTGGCAGTCTATTTCAATGTTTGCACACTCTTACAGTGAAAATATTTTTTATACCTATTTTGGAATTTCTTTTGCTGCAAGCGTGGAAGTTCTGCAACTCCCTCCTTTTAAGACATTCTCCCTAGCTCTGAAATCATGTTTCAGATTACTTTTTACACTTTCTCTGATTTCTTAAGAACTTTTAAAAAAATTCTGGTCACCAGAACACTAATGTTCTATTCCTTGGATCAGCAACGCTGTAGATGTTGCTAAATCACTGATCTGCCTGCATCCTTCCTGTCTGCATCCTACTTTTTGCCATTATGTCACCCTAGATGCATTTGTTGTGGTTCGTGGCAACTATGACTGTCATATCCTATTTGAGTCATTGTTGTTTGGGGTACATAACCCATAACCCACAACAGTCTGGCTTTAGATGTATAGCTTTGTTTGAAAACACATTTTGTTTGAAGGCTTCCAGTTACTGAAAAAATCAGGGATGGTTCAGTATGGCCACATAGATTCATCATTATTTGTCACTTTGTTAAGTCTTATTTTATCAACACTGTTGTAAAACACATTTTATGTTCAATAGCAGCAATTTTATAATTACTTCCAGCTCATTCACCAAAACATTCAATAGCATTTTCCCTAGGACTGACTTCTGAGAAACCTCAAGTAGAAACATACCACTTGGTGGGAATTGTCCAAGAATCTGCTTTAATCCATTTAATGTATGCTCTGATATAATTGTCAAGTGTTAATACTGTAACATCATGAGGTATCAAGTCAAATACCTTACAAAACCCCTTCACATCTGTGTAACTGCCCTCATAACCATTACTATGACTGCAAAATACAAAATGCAGCATCCAGGTTTTTCTAAGGCCTGCTTTCACTAAAACCATGTTGATTGACATTAATGATATTTTCATTATTTAATTCTTTATTGACTAAATCCTAAATCAACATTTCCAATATTTTCCTTTGGTCTGATGCCAAACTAAGTAACCTATAATAATAATTACAAGAGTTGTTTTTAAATAGCCATATTTGTATTTGTGCAGTCTTCTGAAGTTTACCTATTCATCTGTGACTTAACTGGGAAAATGATTTTGTAAATATTACCAACACATATTGCTTTCCATGATACTGTAATCTGTGGGTGCCTACTTTTTGTAACTGTAATTGAAAACCAATATTAAAAAGGTATTAAAAGAATTCTATAGCTATTCAGACTACTACTTTTGATGCATACTTGGCTACGATAATATGATGCTGAACACAGACATTTTAACAAAACTCAGTTAAGTAAAAGGTATGTAGTTCAGCTAGTCTGTCGGATGGCATGATTGTATGACACACATTACACACCTACCCATACTAGCAGGAGCTTTGGTATCATTGAATACTTTATAAACTGGTTTGTGACACATTACTTTACAAACTGGATAGTCATAGAAGGCAGAATGTCATTTTGCTTAGTTTATAATTTGACATCCATAGTCCATGTTCAGTTCTAAAATTTGTATTTATATTAATGAAGAATTGAGTAGTCAAAAACATTAAACTTACCTGCAGTGAAATAAAAAAAAATGGCTAATTTTTTTTTTTTACATTAACTGTTTATATATATATTCATTAATAATTACACCACTTTTAAGGACTTCGATTTAAAGACACAAAAGCTAAAAGGTCTAAATTTGACTGCAAGATACTAGTAGTGCAGACAAGTTTTAATTGACAGGAAAATCTTAGAGATATTTGAGTATCTCCCCATGGCAGTTATTTCTTAAACAGCCTTCTGGTTATTATCATCACTGAAATCAAACCAGAACCGGGTGAAAAAGAGAAAATTACTTTTGCAGTGCCAATGCTTAGAGTAATATCTTTACATGTGGAGAAAAAGTGCCAGTTTGGGTGTTTTAGGGTCCCAAATAATACCAAAAGTTAATATTCTTCAGTCATTCAGGAACAGCAGAAGTCCTGGTCCTGTTCTACTTTTTGATTACATGCCTGGTGTCATTGGAAGAACTAACAAGAACTCGTGGAATGAGTCTGGTTCATCTAAGAACAAAAGACAAAATGAGTGAGTAAAGGGAAATGGGAAAACCATATATGTGCAGAGCTTACAAAGAGTTCTTCCCATCCCATGGCCAAAACAATGTGATAACCAAACACTTGTGAATCACCACGCAAGTTTGGAAAATTGACTGGTTTTAAACCAAATTTGTTTTGCCAAATAATGAAGATTTTTAGCTTTTCACTGTGACAGCCAATTAGACTGAAAAACAGGAACTGAACTATGTGATATATTTGTGCAAGTTCCCAGTGATTTCCAGGAATATTTTTTGTAACTGATAGCTGCGGCATATTATTGCTTCATAGTACCACTCTGCTGTTATTTGACTGTTGCCTGATTATCCGAAAGTATGAAACTTTATAAAGAGAAATTATATAGAGAAAAGAAAAAATATGCTATCCAGGCCTTGTTCCATTAGTAGAGGATTGTTCCTAGTTATTAATTCTGCAGTTCAGAAAGAGTAGGAAGAAGATTTTTTGGCCAGTTGTGAAGACTGCAGGGGTAGTCTGTAGTGGGTATTCTGTAAAATGGAAAGCCAAATGGTTTACTCCTTACAAAAAAGTAAGTAAGATAAGGCTGCTGGATGAAGACTAAAGGATAGTCATAAGGTAAAAACTTCGGGAAACTAACGGCTGTGCAAATGCCTTGAATATTCCAAGTCATAAGCCTGTTCGGCTTCAATTATTTAATTTCTCAGTGGGGACCTGTACTCATAAAGAGTTAATATATCTCTTTTTAAAGATGAATATTTTATAATTCAACAAAATACAATTATTGTATTACAGTTAACATTTGTCAATATACTGTTCATCTCCAACTCAAATTAATAATTATATAATTTATACAGTCAGAGTATTTTTTTAAGAATCAAGATGCTGGAATGGAATAAAACGTTACTATCAAAATACAGCCAGACTTGTGGCAGGTAGTGAGTTTGGAAGCTAGTTCCCTAGAATATTGGATGAGATATGTGCAATTAATCATCCCTTAATTGGCAAAGGTATCATTTACATAAATTTATTATCCAAGGTAAGTTCTCACTGCCTGGAAGTACTTCCATTTACTGAAAAATAAAGTTTGTCTTTCATCCGGTCTACAAAGAAAGTAGTTTGTGATTTATAGTAGAATATATAGTATGGCATGCTAGTATAGTAGAAAACGGATATTTCAATATAAATTAGGAGATGTCCTTTATTGAAAATATTTTCATAAACAAATGACATATAATAAAGAATACAATTATCTCTTAGAAAAGAATGGTAAATATATGTACATTTCTAATTTAATTGAAAGCAAATCTTCAACTGGGATACTGGTTGCGGGCTTGATTCTTTTTTCATATATGCCTGAGCAACACCTGGCTTTTGATATTGATATATAGGCATTCATGGCTTTACATATTCAGTAGAAACCATCAGCACATGATCTTGCATCTGAATGCTGAACAAAATCGGTATTCAGTCAACCAATAATGAAGGGATATTGCCAGATGGATCCTGCCAGATGTTAGCAATTAATTATTGATATATTTTGGGGAATATTTAAAGAGATATTAAAATAAAGCCTTCATGCATGAGATTGCTGCATTATACTGATGGTTGCTGATTGTATGAGTTTTCCTTTTGTACCTAACACAAAATGTTCAAAATAGATCCTTCTGAAGAAATCAAAGACATCCCCTCTGGCAATATTATGTGGCCTGTTGAAATCAGGGGTTGGAAGAGATGGTTTCAGAATGTATTTTAAAAAGGAATAATGATCACACAGAAAGCCGTTTTCCATTCTCCCCAGCTTGTTTGCAAGGTTTTTTTCTCTGCTTTCTTGTTTAAATGCATATTTCAATACCAGCCATAAAGCACTAATAAAAAATAACAAAAAAAAATAATAAACACAACCTCCTGTTAATGGTCTGTTTATGTTTTTGAAGTGCTGAAGGACAAGCAGAAATGCAATTTACCCAATCTATGATTTACAAGTTATGATGCAATAGTTCATCTGTCAACACTAAAGATTGATGTCCTCTGTTTCACAGAGTAGGGACAGCAGTAGAAAAGCCACCATTGAGGCTTATTCACACTGTACCAGTAATGCAATGTTTATCAAGTCTGTCCTTGGTACCATAGCTCATTCTTTGCCAGCTCAATTTCAGTGTCTCAGCTGGATGGCAAACAGCAGGGGCAGTGGTTTCTGTGATACGAAAATTTGTCTATAACATCTAACCTGTGGGATCTGGGCAGAGACCACCTCAGTCTATTTTAGAACTGATATAGTAATGTCACCAAAGGAACTTGAACACTACGTTTTATTTCTGGTTTTGCTAAAACCAATGAATTTTATTTTTTCAATGCCTGAAAGCAGTTTTTGAGCCTGTTTCTGCTCAAATGTACCTTTGAAAGAATGTTAAAATAGAGCTAGACATAAAGTTCCCCTGCTGTAAGAAACAATCTTCACAGATTTCCATCTCTTGCTCTGTATGAAGAAAAAGCAAAGGCGGGATTCATTTTACTTAACCTTGGCATCTAGAATTCAAGAAGGCTCGGTGTAAGCTAGTAAAATTTGTGTCCTTTTTCAATCAAGAAAGAAAAATAGGTGCCTCCAGAGAGTAACTCATTTGATCTGTTCCATAAACCACTTTTACAGTGAAATGATTCTCCTTCTGCATCTACTTCTTTACATTGACTATGGAAGGAGGCCAGAATAGCTTGCTTAGTCTTAGAAAACTAACTATATTCTGAGTACATTAGGTGGTGAATTATTTTATCCCCGTATATCTTGAAAACATTGCTTTAAAAAGAGCTCACAAAACCTTTTGCCTAATGTCATGCTACCCATGAAAGAAGTATTTTCCATCACCTCAACATTTTAAACAGATTCATATCTTTTTAGAATAAACACCACAGTGTGGAGAAATGTTATGAGGCTGATGCTCAAATCATGTTCAAATTTGGTGGCTCATGTTATAAAGAGGGTCAGACAAGAGGAAAGATTCGGTTCAAATTCAGCTGTCTACCCGTTGTTGTCTGCATAGGTGTCTCTCACTAGAGAGATCTGAGGATCACTGTGTTTGTCCAGTCGCATTTTACATGCCCTAGGGTCTCTTGTGTGGGCTCTTTCTATCATTCTTGAAGGGGATGAATCTCACATATGTCCTGTGTCACACCTACAGATCTGCCTTAGGGTATCTCAAATTACCGTAGATGACCATGTAGTTAAATTAAGCCACTAAATGTAATTAGTGGAACCTAAACAGTAATTTAGCTAAATGTAATCATAATTACTATGCAATTTGGTTGCCCTAGTACAGGCATCCATCAGGATGCCCAATATCAAAGACATCTTTGGGAGTGGGGGGTGGGCAACAGATACAACAGAGGACTTCTGGAGGAACTGTGACCTCCTGGTGCACAAATCAGACATGAGTCTGGATATGGTCACCTGAACTGCTTTCAAATCTCTTTTGGAGTTGTTAAATTGACTTCCGTTGTCTGTAATGAGGAGTTCGGCTACCCAGCATGGCAGTAGGTAAGCATGGCAGTAGGTAACCACACAAATTGAGCCCTAACTCTAAGTGTTTTAATCTTGAGCCAAATTCTACTACTGAAAGTTTCGAATGGTCTGTCTAAATGCAAGACTTCAGAGCTCATTTTACACATTTCTGAAGTCACATCAATATCGAGAATGGAATCTACAGACCCAGAATTTGTATTGTCCTTTATCTGCTTGCTCTAGCTGGGAAAACGGTCACAGGGTTTCATGTTGGCAGGTCAGAGCAAAGGGGCTAGAAAGCCACTGGGCATCTGGCAACTCTTCAGGCACAGGAATTTCTCTAGCAGATTAGAGCCAACACCACCATCTTCCCATTTTCAGAATAGAAAGTTTGGCTGTGATAAAGTGGGCAGGAGCAGCACACTGCTCTGCTCCAGTGATTTCTTGGCAAGACTTTAGCCTTCTGGGGCTCTACCTAGCTGAAACATCTTGACCAGTTCTGGAGTTCTCTTTTGTAATTCTGTAAGTTTAATTTTATGTGGAAGGCATAGCGATGGCTGCTTTAAAGCTTCCTGAATTTTTGCATCCTAGATGATTGTACTGAGTGTCTTCAAAGTCTCAGTGAACATATTTAGAGAGAAAAAATTATCTCTTCTTATAAGGACCAACCAAAGTGCTCTCTCTTTTTGATCAGCTAGGACCTCAAGAGTTAGGGGGAGAGGTGTGAGATTTGAGAGCCATTCAAACACATCTAACTTCCACATGGCAACACCTTGAAAATTAAGGACCTGGCATCAATAGGATGATTCAGATAGAAGAAACAGGGAAATCAGACTGGCCGTACTGTCAATGGGGAGATTGAGGAGGCTCTGAAAGATAAAAATTCCACACATACAGCAAGAAAGACTGTAGATGAATTTGAGATGTGTCACTCCCTGGAGCTTAGGTGACTGAATTGGAAATGCACATTAGGCACCTGTGTCCATTCAGGTTTTTTATGAATAAAGGTAATTGGATAGAATTTTTTTTTTTTACAGCTTAAGGGGAAAACAAACTTCTGAATCACCACTTCGTGTCTAGCTGAGGTGTCACTGACACCCCAGCTGATGTGCTGGTCTGCTGCCAGCAGATGCAGGTGTCTCACTCAGCTACTGTCTTCCTCTGTCCCTCCTGCACCGGCCTCCCGTTGCTCAGCTCGCCCTCTCCCTTACCTGAGCCCTGGCACTCAAAATAGGACCAGGACTTCCTCTTCTCAATAACAGACCAATTCTCTCAACTTTAGGTACAGTAAAATAGACATAGCTGTGACTGTTCCTTCGTAGAGACTAACAGGCATGGAAGAGCCAGTTCCATATTATTAAACTCTTACTCTCTGAAAAGACCACATGCAAACAGCTTGCTGGCAATTGTCTTTAGTCTGTGCTAAATCCTTAACTAAACCACCAGGCTGTAGATAGACCTATAAAAGTATCCCCTGCTCCTTCTGATGTTGTTCAGTCATTGTGCTGCTATATGCAGAGAAATCATGAAATCAGAGGAGAACAAACAACATTCTTTGGCCCATTGATTTCACTCTTTCTGGTAGGATTTGGTTTCTTGCTCAGACCTTGCTTTCTGATTTCCACCCTGGGACTAGTTAGACAGATTCCCCTTTGAGAACCTGGGTCATAATTTCTGGTTGTGTGTACACATCTGAGCCACTTGTTGAAGGTCCGTCTGCATTTGTCAGATTGCTAACACTGTAATATATATATATCTCTCTTTTGAATTATTGTATTCAGTTGTAATTCTTTTTTATTTCTGAATGTCCATGTTTTTGTTTCTATGCTCATGTCCAATTCAATTGGTTTGTGTACATATGTTAAAGCAATTGTCCTCTGTAAGAATGCATGAAATAACATTTCACACTAAAGGTAGCTGGCAACTTGTCCTGAGAGCATGACCATGCCATCACATAGTCAAGGTCAAAATAGTCTCAAGTTGCACCAGGGGAGGTTTAGACTGTATATTCAACAAAATTTTTACACTGAAAGGGTTATTAAGCATTGGAACAGGCTGCCCTGGTAAGTGGTTGTGGCAACATCCCTGGCGGTATTTAAAAGATGAGTAGACATAGTGTTTAGAGATACAGTTTAGTGATGTTTTTTGTCAGACTTAGGTTGATGGTTGGACTAGATGATCTGAAAGGTCCCTTCCAACCTAGGCAATTTGATGATTCTATGATTTGCACTGATCACACGTCTGGCATCTTTTTCATCTCTGTGTATACCTGCCTCGCTGCAGAGCATTGTCTTTATACTTTTTGTGTTCCAGAGAGCAATAGTCCATTTTTTACTATCCCATTGGCCTGCACAGGGCCAGGAGCCTGTTCGATATTGTGCAGGATGGTATAGAGGCTAACCGCAATTTTGAACCAGGTATGTCTATTATCAGCAGTATTAAGAGTTAATTAAAAAAACTTCAAAACAACAAAAACTGTACTTAGATGCATTCTTATCTGACACTATAATGGTCTACAACCCAAGTGAAATGGTGCAAGTGACAAGAAAATACTGATACAAAGAACACGACTGTAGGCAACCAAGAATCCCAATTTTGTCTTCCAACTTTTTTCCTAAGTAAAAAGCAAAGATTTCGCTGCTGTTTTGTCTTCCACCTTTTCTCTTTGCAGAAAAGGGAAGGTTCTTCTACTGCTTTCCTTTTCTAGACTGTCCACAAAGGAGACAGTCACCTGTCTCTTCTCTGACTTCCACTTGATCCCACCATTCTTTTCAGGTCCTAGTACGAAAAGTTCCTTTTTCCTCACTTTTCACTGTTGGCCAAGGATACAGATTTTTTCCTGTTTAGTTGTCTGACTCCCATAGCCATCCCAACACATTTGTTCAAACAGCTATTTTTTTGAAGAGAGAGCACCACATGATGCTAACGTTTAAGGTTGTGTCTCCTTAGACCATACAAAGAACAGGCTATGAGACACCTCTCTACGTAGGGAAAACTCACATCTGATACAACTGACAGATTAAATAGTAGGCTTGAAAGTATACCTTCCTTCTGCCCACTGTCCTTACAAGGTTGTCCCTTCTCTGAAGCACTGCTTTCCAACGCAGCAGCTCTTGCAGCCTCCTGCACAGCACACCAATCTGAGTCCTTGCACTTTCCCACTCCTCTGAGTATTGGCTTTGACTTTGGTCCCCTCAGCCATAACACCTCTACTTCCTTCCAGAGCCATCCTGTCTGGCTGCTGCCCGGCATCTTCCCGTTTGCTGCCTCTCCTCCTGCTGCCCTGCTCTGCTAGCATGGATTCTCCCTCTTGAATACACTGAGGTGCTCCTGGGGTGAGAAAATCTATCCCAGCCCTTCCTCTCTTAGATTTTCTGTATGACTAGGGATGCAGCAGCCAGATCATATTTTTTCCACAGAATCTAGCCAGTATTTTTGCAGTAATTTGGGGGAGGGAACACGGTTAAACTGTCCTACTGTTACACTGTTGACATAACCTAAATACAGCTACAGACTATGTCCCACCAGCCACCTCTTTTCTGTAGGCGTCATACTCAGGGTGCATCTCCAGCAGACCTGTTGGACTAGAATATTCTACACAATAGAATTTCTTCTCTTGATACTTTTCCTGTAAATTTTCTGCAGATCCTAAAAGCTTTCAAACTTGTGCTTACAGTATTCCAAAGGAAAGGAGCTTTCCCCCCAAAAAAAACCCTACACCAGTGTACCAGGAGAGAATTTAATTGCATGATCATAGTGGTTTTTTTTTCCTGCTCTGGCTCACCCCATTTCATGTAGAAGTTAATCAGTAAGCAACAAACTTCAAGCAGTAAATTACAAATAGGACCATCTGAGATAGATACATTTCTATCACATTTACAACTCGTTCAGTGTATGTACATGTTGAGGATAATGCTAGTGATGTATAAATGCAGCAGAGATTTAACTAATTAGTAAATAGTAAGTAATAGATTAATAAACAATTCATCACTGCCTTTTTCATTACCTGCAATAAGATCCAATGGAAAAGTACCATAGGTAGAAATACAGATAAAGAGGGCGGGGAAGGAATATTAAATCAGTATGCACAAGACTAAAGATTGAAAAGGCAATTTTAACATAGGCATTCATTTACTTTTGAGCATTTTGCTCTGCAACCATTCAGGTTTGTTGATACTGCTTTTCATATCAAATCCACAAGAAATATTTTCCTACTTCTTATAATTTAATTCATACACATCCAGTGAAATATTTTGTATGCATTCTGTGGTAGGATTAAAGGATATTTTTAAAATTTTAAAATCCACCTTGAATTATCCATGCTGTCATGAAAAAAAGAATGTATTTAGAAAGTCGTATTTAAAGCATATTTGATGTGAGGTAATAATAGTTGTTCGATATTTTTCAGCTGAAATGGCTTTGACTTGTAAGATTCAGAAAGTGATCAATTTTTAAAACTCTAAGACAGAAAAAAAAACCCACTTTTATCTATTCCATATATATACAAATGGAAGAAGCCATTTTTTTCTCATGTTTTGCTTTGTGATGGTTGTTTTTTTCGGAATGTAAAGCTCCAATTGCAAACAGATCTTGATATACTGTGTATATCTTGATATATTTTGTATGTATCAGTGTAGCTTCATTTACTTTAAGGCAACTTCATTCACTTCTACCTGATGAAAATCAAGACTACTTCATGTAATTGTTTTGAAATGGCATACATAGAATTTTTATGAACCAAGAATACAGGATAATATGTTGTCCTGAATTGAGGTCTTAATGCACAATAGAATGAAAGAAATTATCTGAGTTTTGCTTTAAATAGTAAGACAAATTACTACACTTCTGCAAAGCAATATTAACAAAATGACTAGATAACAAGAAAAATTAGACTCTTGGATAGAATTGAAAATATGACAGTAAAACAAACGTGACATTAAGAGAGTTTGATTTAGATAGGCAAAGACTTTCCAGAGAAAAGACACATGAAACTATAGCAACATTATTTGGGAACCTTTGTTTCATGTAGTGATTGAAATTAATGGAGACATTCATCTCACAGATGAAAGTAATCAACTAATATGAGAGGTTTATCAAGCTATATTTGTAAAAAAGGTTTGCCAAAATCATGAAACCAATTATTTCATAAAAAGCCTGATCAAATGCCCACTAAAGCCCATAGGAATCTTTCCAGTGATTTCAGGGAGCTTTCTTTCCAGTTTTGTAACAAAACATCGAGGCATTCATAGAGAGTAAATGCTGCTACCAGAATATTATTTTTTTAATTTTTTTTATCAGGCAGAAATTTTACACAGTGGGCTGACTCTGACATTAACTGCTCATCTGTTGACTAGCACTGCAGATTTTTGAGAAAAGGTTCTAATTATGCCAATACAGTCATGTGTACCCTTACCACTGACTCACCTGCAACTGTTAGTGTGACACCGATGTCCTTGACTCTGAGGAACACATGGTAACAATGACTTCAATAGCTGCCTGCCTAAATTTCTATACAAAATGCATTGTTTAGGCTTACATGTGTTTGGAAATTTGGCTGTTACCACAAGCAATCCATAGTTAAGGTACTCATGGTTGTCTTGCATAGTTGCATTTGATCACATGACTAGTGGAGCATGTATACAATAACGACTGAAAATGAATATAAAAATGTCAGATACTGACGGTAAAAGCACTAGAAAGAGCAAATCAACCGATACTTAAAAAAATCATTAATTGTCACTGAAATCTTGAATTTTGGCTTTGTCTCATTTATTAAATTATCCGGTAAGGGCCAAAAAGTCACTTGATAAGTCGGTGTAACTGGTGTGTGAAGCTGAGCCTGGGAAACTAAAGGAAATTAATTAATACATTGTTTGATTAGTTTCTTTTATTGCTTATTAATACATAAGCTTTTTCTTTTGGTAATAACAAAACCACTGCTTCTTTACAGGTGAGTGAAAAATAATCCTAAAATTACAATTACTTGCATCTTTATCAACTATTCCTTGTGTTTTCCTCAGAATAACCAAGACATTTCGATTTTGCTTTTATTTGACCTTAACAGAATTGTTCTCTTAACTCTGCAAATTCTCCTTCACTCTGCAAATTCTCCTTCACTTAGGTTTCTTAGGCAACATAATTTGCTTCAGTACACTTCTTACACACATTTTGACATTTTTCAGCTGATAAATCAGGCCATCTAGTAAATGTAAATGAGCAATCATCACTGAAAAACCTTCTGCTCCCCCGTTGATCACTCCTGGATGGGAATGCTCTGTATTTTAACTCAGGTATCACCATTTTGCCTGTGATGCCTTGTGTTTGAAAACAATGCAGATCTGAGCAGTGCTTCACTCCATTTTGCCATTTTCATGTTTGTTTTTCTGATTTGCCCATTACAGACCAGCCTCTATTAGTCTGCACCAATAAAAGCAAGATTGCTTACTGTTCACAGCAGTGTTGTCTCTCTGCTTATCTAAACAAACAGAGTGGTGTCAAAACAAGGCCTTTTACCTCCAACAAATCTTTTGGCACTTCCACAAAAGTTAAGCTGTTTTCTTAAAAAGCTTCCCAGGGTAAAAGTGGTCTGTCTTAATCCCAGAGTTATTCCAGTTATTCTCAATAGACAGGCAGACACTGTAAGAAACTAAGTGGGAACCTCCAAATTGTAGCTTATAATGATTTCAAACTTCATCAACATGATATTGAGAACTAATATTAGCCAGCAAGAATTAGAGCTTTCTTTTATTGTCGAGTTCAATTAAAATCTTGCTGGAGTCAATGTTTCCTGTGGCGCTTGTAGTCTTGTGTATTATACCTGTCAATCTTTCAGGGGGAAAAAAGAAGATGCATAAGCAACAGAATTAGGGCAAATGGGGTATAAACTTCAAATATCAACATCTCAAAATTATTCTCTGTAGAAATATAATATTCATAGAAAAAAATCAATGGTTTAAGGAGAGGGATAAATTATCCCTATACGTATGTCTCTCTCCCTCTATCTCTCTTTATTCTTGTCGTTAAGAGACAATACTGAGATGCTGAAGAATGTTTCCAGCGATGAAAATTACAGTCTATAAATATTTCACACAACCAGATGATTCTACTTGATTAATTAGTTTTCAAGAAGCAAGTTAAAAAACATGAAAACATCAACAAAACCTCTCTGAATAATTTCTCAAAGAGAATATCGGTAAGTAGAAATCCCCTTCATAGCATCAGTATTACAAATTGCCAGGGTCACCTACCTTTAATACATGTATTAAAAAAGAAAAGAAAATTTCAGTATTACTTTGATAGCTATTTTACATTATAAAAGATCTGTATTTACCCTGAGAGATAATAAAACAACACATCTTTACTAGAATACAAACATGAATGATCAGCACTTTTTGGGCTGAATCTTAATTTTAGTTCTAAATTATTTTTAAAATACAATCTGCTACATAATGGGACCCATATTCTGTCTTAAACTCACATCTCAAATCTCTTAAGCCCACTCAATATGTATGATAAATATCGGCTAGAAATTAGTATTTTGCCACATGGGTCAGTATCATTCAATACCCAGCGAACAATCGACATCAAAGTCCAGTAATAGATAAAGGTGATGTTAGACCCTAAGCCACTACAGTAAAAGTTTAAGGGTCCTGTTCCTCTTGCTTAAAATAGACATTTCAAGAAAATGTATACAAATGAAAACCAAGGTTGAGTTTACAGTGGTTTTGCTGCTGTTAGAAAGTTAGTTTTAATTAGGCTTAGTGTATATGCACATGTTGAATGCACTTCAATCTCCAATTTTTGATTCTTTATAAGAAAAGCTAAGGATTCCACAAGTTTGCAAAGAGAATACAATTCAAAGATAGTATTTTTGCATTACCGTTGAGCTAGGAGCAGCAATATAGGAGTCAGGATCTTCAGCTGCACTAGAAGGCAAAACCTATTTTATCCTAATACAGAGTAAGAGCTACACTCTTTTCTAATTAATGCATAAAATGAATTTTAAATTTGCTAACACTGAAAGGAATTTCCTTGATGGGGGGGGAAAGGAAAACTGAATATTTTTCAGTACATGCATACATGTCAAATCCTTATTTTTAAGAAGGAAAAATTCTGGTATGGGAGCAAAATACTTGCTGGCTTATGGAAGAGTTCATATTTAGGGGGAAGCTCCTCTAGAGGTAGTGCCCTGCAGCTCTGATGGAACTGTGTTCTTGGGAAATACAATTACTTCTCTTTCAACAGCACTTTTTCTTCCCCAGCTAATTCATAGAAATAAGTAGATAGTGGTCTTCAAAACTGGAGGAAATTATCCTAACAGTAAGAATGCAAAACAATCGTTGAAGGACATGGGCAGTTTCCCTCCTATACATTTTCATCACCAAAAGAAACAACATTCAATAGATTTAAGCTAGATTTAGCTAAATGTAGTTAGATTTATTTATTTCTGTTTGAATGAATCCTCTCAGATAACAATACCACTGTGTCTACCAGTAAAAATAGTCATTGCCCAAGCTGCAAGGCACTCATCTGAAATATTCCAGCAAGTCACAACACGGTCTTTTACTCTCTAAGGCTGTAGAGTCTGTAGTTATCCCTGCACAGCTACTGCATATTCTACGCACATACTATGTAAATTATGTATTTTGATTTTCTATTACTCTCAGAATTTTGCTTCCTTACTTGAGGGCTGCATTTCATCCTTTATTATCTAAATGGCTTCTGTCTCAGCATGGCTGCACTGCAATCCCTTCGGAAGACTTTGAAAGGTGCCGGTCTTGGAAATATTATTGAACTGATGCACTTACCTAAGACATTGCTTCAGTAGGCACCGAAAACTTATACACAAGCTAAGTGCTAAGTAAAGTAGACTGATCCAGACTTTATCGTTCCCAAACTGGAAGCAAGAAGAGAAATACAAAATCAAAAGATAACAACATACTTCAGCATAATACGGTTGGTATTTCTTCTTTGGTTTGAGTCCCTAACAGTCCCAGAAAGAGAACTCTGCTCCTGCCTATTGAACAAGTGTCCTATTGCTGTAGGCTGGGGACTGTAACTGTTATTGAACACTCATCATCCATCAGTTATTATCTGGTCTCCCCTGTGAAATTTAGCAGTCACATTTTAAGCTCAAATGTCCTGCATTTATCCATTACAAATTATTTCTAGTGTCACAAAGCAGAGGTCCAACACTGGCTTCACAAGATAAACTACTGAAGAAGTGGCATCTGGAGAAGCACCCAGTAGATGACTTTCATTGGACTCAGAAGTGTAGTTTGAGAAGGGAATATGTTAAGAAGAGCGCAAACCAGAAGGAAAGCATACCTAAGCAGCAGCAAAAAAGGGGTTGGAGTGCCAGAACTGCTAAAAAGTATTCAGAGTAAAGCAAGGAAGAGCTGACTGGAAAATGGGAAAGGTGTTTCAAGTACCAAAATTTCTAGTTATAGTTCTGGTTCATTATTCTTTCATTACTAAGGCTTTATCATTCTCTGGGATCATAGGGTAGGTGGGAGAAAAAAAAACAACAAACAAAACGTAAAACATAAGCAGAGCAGTCAGCAGCGTAGTGGCTGAAAATAATTTTCAATCTCTTCTCACCAGCCACCAATGCAAAACCATTCCAGTGGACATAAAGAAATTCTGTAAGAGATCCATCAAATCCACTATCTTCTCTCAATTAATGTACAAAACCGTTTCAATGGCAGGTGCAAGGAATTTTGCAACGTCAGTTACGAAGGCATTTAATGGTTCAACATGCCTTGAAAAATCAATGTAAATCTCTATCACATTGTATTTTATATACTGGGAAGATATTCTCAGTTAAAAATCAGTTTTACTTTTAGTGGGCTTAATAAAATCACTTCTGTCAATTAATATCAACTTAAAAGCAAGATGGACTTTTCTTTTCACCTGTTTCTTCTGTTGCATTTTCCTGATACTCAAATCTCTTTTTTTTTTGTATTATGAGAATGTAAACTGGGACACCCTACAACCCCAGTCTTTTCAGTCTCTCCTTGGATGGAAGCCTTTCCATGTCTCTATCTTAATTCATGCTTGAACTCTCCACATGACAATTTGATCCACCCTAAGTAGGTTGCCACGCCAACCTCCTTAACGCTAACCTTTGCAAGAAACCACAGAAAAATTGCCAAATAATACAGGGTAACAGTTCTAAAATAAGAGCAACGTTTTAAAATGCTACCACCTGGTGGTAACCGAGTAGCAAAACCTTGACACATGGTAAAAACAGATGACACAAATTCTGCCTCTTACTAAATCCAATTTCAAACCTTACAGGCATTGCAAACTGGTAAATGGGAGTTAATGGGATTGGACGATGTTACACCTACAATGTCCTGTAACTACACTCGAGAGAGGAAATATGAGACACCAAATCTCATACAATCTAGTGGCATGCATTATGCCCTTTTGTCCGCTTCAGTTCACACACGAACGTGTGGATAGAAAGCCAAAATTCAAGTCTCCTAAACAAGGTAGTTACAGAGGTGGTTCACTACTTGGTGTTGAATGAGTAGGCTATTTGCCACGGTACAGAAGAAAAAGATACAGTTACATAAATAAAGGGAAAAAGGCTGAATTTTCTGCAAGTGCAGTCGCACTGACTTCAGCTGAGCTACTGGCACAGGAAAACTCCATTTGGAGCTCCCTTTGGTGACTGCATTATATAACCAGCTATGCATTAATCAGTAGCTAAGGTAAGGTAAAGGAGACAAATGTGTGTTTCTACAAATATTCAGTGATGGCTATTAAAATCTTTACAGTTGCCACTTTCAAGTAATGAAATCCCTATTCTCAGGGCAGGGAAACCAAGAACATTGAGTGCTTTGGTAAAGTCAGCTAGGCAGAAGTACAGACTCTTATCACAGACACCGCGGACCCGGACCTGATCTCACACTGAGTCAGTACACGGCTGATTCTGATGGCTTCAGATGAATTATTTTTGATTCCTATTGGATGGAGATCAAAACAAAGTCTTCCTCCAAGTCTAATTAATTTTCCTTTTCATTCTCACTTGCATTTGAATTAGCAGTGGACAGTTGATACATATGTATTAAAATTTCCCTGTTAACTCTGATGATAGAAGCATATGTGTGTTTCACAGAGTGCTGTGTGTCAGGGTACCTGGAGAATATGGTTTTAGTTGGTACAGACAGATCGTAAGGGAGGATACCCATAGGTATGAGAAAAATGCTTGATAATTTGCATAAGCAGCTGTCAGTATGCTCAGAGGGCCAAAAGCTCCCACCGCATCTGCAGATCACCATCAGATTTCTCTGCCCCTGCTTCCGAATGCTTCTGTATAGCATATATATCATTACAGAAATTACAGTTTCCTTTTCTGCCTTTCAAATTATTGTTAAGCTTAGAGTTGAATATGCTAGCTCTTCCCTTTCCCTCAGAAATAGGAAATTCTTCCCCATATGTGAAATCTTCTTTCTTTTTAAGGACGTGGAATTGTCTTTTTTTCTCCCTATTACATTCAGTTTCCTAATCCAGAATCATTACCTTGACTGCCAGATGCCTAATAGCCAGAAATGCATGGTAAAGTTGACAAAGAAAATAACCTCTGCTACAGCATAATATTTCATGTAAGAAGATATACAGTAGCAGTTGTGATTGATACCTCAAATTTTCTATATTATTTCCTATACTTATGATAGCATATAACTGTGATATCTATTTGCACTTACATTTTATGATGGTCATTGCAGAAACTGACTACTGTGAAGTAGAATATAGCTTATTCAAAGAAATAAGGAAACATACAAAACAAGAAGATCCTTGCCTTTCTTTCTGCAATAAGGACAAGATTTTAGCCACCCTTTTATGTCTATCTGTTCTGGTGTATGTCACTTCAAGTGACACTAGAATGGTAGTATCATGCACAAAAGCAACAGGTCCTTTCAATTATCTAAGCCCATGTTCAAGTCTGAGTATTTGCACATCCAGTTGCTCTTTATTCATTATAAATAGCTGCTACTAAATTCATGTTGATAATCAAAGACATTTCCCTGACTTTTGGGGAGGTTTTACTCATATTTCTGAAGAATGATCAAGAAATAAGAGTTAGGTTTTTTGACAATGTCTGTTCTGTCTGCACCCCTAATTGTTGCTGGTGTTCATTTGTACCCTCAGGATGATAGGCCATTTCTTTTCAACACTCATTTTTGTCTGGAAAAATCACAAAACACTGAATATACTTAATATTCTCAGGTTGCACATCTTGTAAACCTGAGTATTGACCTGTCTTTCCCTCAAATGACAATATGGCAGTGCTTTAAGAGCCTTGCCGAGTAACTAAGGTAGTGATAGATTGGAAAAACAAAGTCATTTCAGTCACCCTCTACGCACACACTTCAGCCATTAAAGTTAGATTAGGTATTTGCAGTTTGAAGCCTGGCTGGTAGAAGGTCTGATTGCCCAGCATTTTGTCAATGCCCATAAGCAGAAGGAAGTATGCATCCGGAGAGAGGAATGAAATCACGGACGGGAGCCGCTGGTTCAGTCAGAAATCAGGAACTACTGGGTAAGTGCAGCGTGATTAAAATCAAGATAACATAGCTGGCACTAATAAACGAGAGCCTCAGGAGGGGCAATCTAAAGCAGTGTGAAGAGCAAGGGAGACAAAAAGGATGAAGGGGAAAAGAATGCCGTATTTCAGCAGAAAAGACAGGAGGTTACATTTAGATTTGAATTTCATGGACAAATGAAATTACTTCACAAACAGTGATATACACATGCTTCTAGATAAAGCTATGATAGCCATGTGATGAGAAAAAAGTCTGCAAACAACTCAGTTTTCTCAGACGGAGAAGGTCTTAAGCAGAATTTAGGTCATAGCACCTAACAAGAGTGGTAGAGGGAATCAAGGTTATGCTAAAGCAGGTGGAAAAGAGAAGGAATATTTGGGATGCAAAGCGAAAGTCTGAAACTAAAGGAGCCAGACACACCAAATACAGCTCCAATCCTTAATATAAGCAAAGCCAGAAATCAACCAAGAATACGGCTAGACCATTATAGAAACAGATTACAATAAAAAATGTACTAAAAATCTCTTTAGAGGGGTGTTTCTAGAGGATGTTATTCTAATAATAGAGATGTCTGTGTGTGGTATTTTTAAATGTTTCCAAGATAGCAGGGCATTTGCACCTTCATTGCGTACATTCTGAAACATCAGGATCCATAAAAGCTATGTAAGACATTTCATAACAAAAGGAAAAAGAGGAATCAAAGTGTCAGCTGCACAGTTAAAACAGTATAGAACTTGGCCTCACAAGCAAGCTGAAGAAATTTAATACAGAAAAAGCAGAAATAAAGCTACTTATAGAGGCTTCAGTCTCAAGCACCAGATACACTTTTCATGACTACTGCTTCAAGGAACTAAATGCCACCAAATGCTTTAGCTCAGTAAGTCCTTAACCCCCGACACACATTGTTTTATAGAATGATCACGTAATGGTAACTTTTTAAATGGTGTTTTTCAGCAAATTTTTCTTGATTTGTCAGCCTATTGCTTTGTACCTGATCTAGTAAAAGTAAACAGCTCATAAGTGAGACGACAATTTGAAATGCTGGCCTATTCTTCAAAGGACTTGACTCCAGGGGCTTCTAGAAAAGAAAACAAAGGAGGTCCTGGAGGTGAAAATTCCATGACCAGACCCACAAAGAGCGAAGGCCTTTTATATTGCAGCCTATGACTCTCAGCAGTCGTGGCACAAACTAGGCAAGTAACCTGAAATGCTAAGCAACATGGCCAGACTGATCCTTGGTGTAACTCTGTTTATTTGGAGGAATTTGTATCCCAGACAACTGTTGAGCTGAGTCTAATTCAAACCTGATGTAAGCACGTTCAACTCCCTTGATATCAATGCAATACGACGAGCTTAGCGCAGGAGGCCTGGATTTGGCATAACATGTCTCTTGTAGTGAATTGATTTTGCAAAACACCACAGTTTGTCAGCCCTTTTGATATCTCCAGTCTCAGGAGAACTGCCCCCTTCTAGTACGGCATTGATTCATTGCTGAGTTGACCTTTACAAATGGACCAGAATAGAATGGAATTTAGTTTATATATTGTCTTTCATTCAGGAGATGTCTCCAATCACTGATAAACCAATAATAATATGAAGATAACGTGTAGGCAAATATAAAAACAGTTGTAAATTAGGCAGCAGTACATATATTACTTTGAATACAAGACTATTACAAATGAAAAAACATTGTTCGCTTGTATTTGAGAGTTTTTCCACTTCCCATTTAAAGCATAATGTTGCAGAATTCATTTTGAACTGTAGCATAAATTCACGTGTAACTCATATCACTAGTTCATTCTTTTGCTTTTAAAACTATTCTGTTTCTTACAGATGAATAGTATGTATTTTTAATTGCTTCCCAGATTTGTGTGCAGTTATTTTGAGATGTATGAGGCTGTGCTTTGTAAGTCTTGCATATCTGTCTCTACAAAGCTGCCCCTTGACCATAGCAAACCATTCTTTTCAGGTCCATTACTTCCTTTCTATTTCCTGATACTTCTATTGTACCACGGAGGTACAGAATTATCATCATGCACTTCATCCGAAAGACTGAAAATGCTTTAAAGAGTACAGAAGTGATGGAGCAGTATGCTGATACACGAAAAATGTTTGTGAGCCTGCAAAAATATCTCCCTGACATGCCTTTATATTCACCCAGAATTGTATTATGCTTAACAGGACTCCTACCAGCTGAATTGCTTGGTATGCGCGTGATCACAGGGATCCATAGCATGGTGACAAAGATGACATGAAGCACTTGCTTTGCAAGAAATGCAAAGGGCAAACATGAGAAACAGCAGTCTATGAGCTTGAAAAGCAATGAAAACATGCAATAAGGGAATGCAAGGAATTTAATTTCAGGAAAGCTAATTTAGAGAGGTTTAGAAATGCAGACTAGCTGCTTCTCTGCCTTGTACCAGCTGTGTTTGCCCAATGTCAGATGCTGCCGTTCTGATGCACGTTTTTTATTTTATTTCTGCTAGTATAATATAAACCCAAATAATTAATGCATCATAAAATATGCCTTTGTGGGAGAATGTTGAAAGTCCTCAGAGGTACCTGTCTTGTTCCTAAACGCAGCTTTGTAAATCCATTCCATCAGTCCCTGTGACTGGCAAAGGATTTCCCACTTTTCTGCACCAGCTAATGGGTGGTTATGAAATGGCAAGAACTGGTACATACAGACCACTCTGAGTTTAGGGAACTTTTCAAATGTAGACATTTTTTTTGAAAGTGGATACAGTAGATTGTAGCAGATGGCTCTTTCTGTCTGGTAAATCCTTCTTCATTCGTGGCTCATTGAACTAGTAGTGGCATTACCGTCTAGCATGTTAATTTGGAATCCATGTGCTAAACTTCATTGCAAAATTTTATGATGAAAAGATTTGATTTGTGTGCACAATAGCTACTATTTCTTATTCAATATGACAAAATAGTTAAAGTTCCCCCAAGATATCTTTTAAAGCTGGATTTTCAGCTCTCCACTACCATTTGATTGGAAAAGCAGATTTGATGAATCTGTGTCCAGTTGCTAGGAGGTTAATGCAAGAACATATTTCTTTCCTTGTGACCTGGAAACCAGAAGATTAAAAAAAATCACCTTCTTAAAATAATTAATCTAACATTAAATATATTTTATATTTACAGCTGTATCTTTCAATTCTTTGCAACCTTTTTCTCAGCATAGGAGTTATTGAAGAACTTCACATTTCACATATTGCACTGTTCATCTCTACAACATAAGGCAATTTGCACTGGAAGAACATGTTAAAAAAACTTAGAAATTAATCTTCAGCATTATGTAGTGGATTTCCACAGGCCTTTTAGTGATTAAAATTTTAATCACCTGATGATTAAAGGTTTCATTACTAGGCAATTAGCACTTAACGTTTAAGTGCCAGGCATTTAACTCTGTTTCGGAAGTGGAACTGTCAGTGGTTGGGGATTGCAAAGTCGGATGGATCATAAGGCAGCAATGAAGTACAAGCAAAGGGGCCAGACAAGGTCGGAGGGAAGGTTGGAAGCTTCAGGGTGTAAGGGTACGAACAGTGTAAGGATCCCTTTCAGCAGGTTTCAGCAGAAGGAAATTTAGATCTAATGGAGGAGATATCAGGGTGCAGCAGGATCCAGCAGCTCCCTGGGTGCCAGGAGCAGGGCAGTGGGGGGACAGTGGGGTAGTCCCAACCCCAGGCATTGGGCACCTACCTGGGGACGGGGACAGTTGTCCAGTCCTTGCATAATAATGTGGATCTTGAGGAAAAGTATAGCTTGCCCAGAAATTGGTCACAAAGAGTATTTGTTTACCCTTTTGTGTGTTTTGAGATAGAAACCGCTGTTGAAAACCTATTTATTTTAGCACATTTTAACATGCGAATAGTTATTGCTGTTGTTTTCCACAAAAAGATATATTTAGCTGGAAACCTTCACTCTATTACCCTAAGCAAACTGAACTGTAATTTAAGCAAGATTCATTTTTTTTGGGTTTGTTTCAGAATTGTAGACTTTGCATATTGGCACTGAGTGTTGAAATACCGAGCTGGAAGCTGATTAGCCCTTGCTAGTTTTAGCTGCCTCTTAATCTTTTTTTTTTCTCCTTTTTTTTCCTCCAGTAACACTTTCCTCCTTTTTTTCCAGCAGTAACACTTTAGTCCTAGAAGGGTTACACAGTCTTTTCCCAGTATAAATATCTAGTATTGATTTATCTGTGAACAAACTGGATTTGTTATTCCATTATAAAATATGTACAGTAGATGTTGGAGCTGGAGGACGTTAGAATTCTCTGATCTACCAGAATAATAAAAAAAAAGACCAGATTTAAAAAAAAAAGACCTTGTTCTGACTCAGTTCCATAGCTCACTTTGATATTAGAGGGAGCTGCATTCATGTATCAGAGTCTAGACTATGGAGCTTAATATATTCCTTCAGAGTTGTCATGCTGTTTCAAGATAACATAGGGGTTTGAAACTATAACCAGTCATTCAGAAGCACAGGATGTTCTCTCTTTTTTTTTTTTCTTTTTCTTCACCATTTGAGTACCATTCCAGTGAATAAAGTCATGCTATTGAGATGCTGGGCAAGCCAATCATCAGCGTAAAGTCCATGGTGCTTGTGACAGATTTAGTAAATACATGGGAAAAAAAATCCAAACCCTCCCCCATGTATTATCTAATTGGTTTTATTTGGTAGAACAGAAATGTAGTAACAATTCGACTCAGTCCTGTCCTTAGTTCTGCTGAAACGCCAGATAGCAGCGAAACAAGGAAGCATCAGAATGAATCAGCCACTAAAGGAGCTGTATATGAGTAGGAATTAGATGGTGAGTGTGAGCTGAAATAGGTTTTTGCAGAGATGAAGTTAAAAAAATCACAAAGCAATGTAAAAATATTTAAAGAATGAACGCCTGATTTCAGTCTGGTGTTTTGGGAATAGCAAATAGTACACTAAACTGTTCCATCACCTGAAGAAATAATGTCAAGTAACAAGCAAAGCAGCTCCTGAAGAGGCATTATAACCTGGAATATATTTTTTTTTCCGTTTCGTGAATGTTAAAAAACATGAAGACTGCACATATCCTTATATACTTTTTATTTAAAAGGTGGCAGTTACAATGGTCTCTGCTTACATGAATAATTGCATTGAGAAAGACTGAAATCCAGCACGGAAGTGAAGTCTGAATTCTGGTTTTGTTTATTTTTCATTATGATAAAGCCCTGCAAATTTACAGCAGAAAATCCTACCGATGCGATAGGCACAGCTGCAGCTTTTCAAAGATAAGTCTATACAGTCTATAGAGTGGCTAGGGTAGGATTTGTCTCGTCTTTATTTTAGCCATCTGCAGAAATTCACCTGACTAGTTTTACCTACCTACCTCAGAAAAAAAGGTCTTATGTCCTTGCGGTGCTCATTTCTCTCCACTGACTGCAAAGTGGACGGACTCAGACATGTTTGCATTGTGTATATTTGTGTCTGATGAGAGGAATTTTATCCTTATGAAGTTCTTCCTCGGGTGTTCATGGTCAGCTTTCATTTTTATAAACCCCAAATAAATCTGGATCCTCAGCAACTTGTTATATTACTGCTAGGATAAGATGAATCATGCCCTGGAAGTGTTGAGAGGGTTTTTTGTGTCTTTTTTTTTTAACCCAAGCATATGACTATGCAGATTAAAAATCCTTAGACAAATGCCGTTGTAAACAAATTAGTTGGGATGAATTCAGCCCTGGGTATTTTATCTTCTTTAACAGTCAGCCATTATGCTTCTGAGCTGGTAACAACGCATCTCAGAATGAAATGAATTGTACAACACTAACTGCAGCTACCAATAAGCCATTAGGTGGCAATTTAAATGAAAGGAATTAACGTAACAAATGCTGAACTGGCAAAACTG
>VYZM01019497.1:132584-167159 GCA_013398915.1 Dromas ardeola | reverse complement strand
TATCGTAAGGCTACCATGCAGAAGAAAACTGATAATTTTTTTTTTTAACTCCATGTTTGTTTTTTTTTACTGGTTATAAAGTGAAATCCTAATGAATTTTGAGTAATGATAATGATAGAAAGCCCAAACTCATGAGTTATTGGAGTTGAATGGTGAGACAAAATCTTGAGACACTTAGCAAGCATTATCAAGTTAATCTTTTTCTGGCTGGCTTTTAAAGAAAAGACTTTTTGAGGAAACTATCTGGAGACAGGCAAGACAAATTCTGAAGGAAAATACAAAGGCACAGACATAGAAAAAGGCCGAACCAGTTAATTAAATTTAAGGAGGTAGTACCCAGTCAGTTGGATGTAACTCTATGGTAAACTAAATTAACAGAGGATCAGACTTTTATATAGCTATAGTCTGTCTTTCTTTGTTAAAAAGACCTGGTTGAAAGTTATAAAAAGAAGATTGTCAAAAGCACTTTGAAAACAGAATTATTACTTTAATAAGCACAGGCATATGGAATGGAAAAGAAATTAGAGATTTAGAGCCTACACATACATTTATTTAATCTGTGAGAGTGCAATGAGTAGACCAAAAAAGGAAATGTAAAATTATCTATACACTTCTCATATTTACCATGAGATGCAAAAGAATTTAGTTCCACTTAATGCGTTAGCCTATGAGATCACCCGCATACAGAAAATTTGTTCTAGGAGATTTCATTTCCACAAGCAATCAATCTCAATTCAGAAGATTAACTGATTATAGTAGTGTTGCAAGTGACTTCCTGTATAACTGAGCTTGATCTCTCAATGAATTAGAAATAAACCAGTGATCTCAGTTGCAGCAACATAAAGACACCTGGTTTAAACATTTAAATCCGAGGAAGTAACGTCACAGTTGGCGTGCAGGGACCATATAAGAGCCAAGTGTCAATGTTAGAAACTTTTTTTGTCCTTCCTTATCTTCTAGTAGCCCATGCTTGATTCTGAGCTGTCTGAAGATGGGAAGACACACGGAATAATCAAGAAAAGTCAAGACTGTAAAAAGCTGTGGGGTCTTTGAAATATAAGCGCTACAAAATAGTAATTTCTCAACCTACTTTTTTCAGTTTTACTGAAGTCGTATATAATGGATTAATACCCTATATGAAATGAGTCCAACTATCTTTCTGAGACTCATTTTTATTTCATATACTTCATGAAGTCTTTAAAGCTTTATGCAATCTTTTAAAAATGTAGACACTGGCTACACAACTTTGTTCCAATACCAGTTTCCCAATTGACATAGCATATGCTTTGTTACTTATGCTGCTTACTGTATCCCTTTTAATGCATCCAAAGGCTTCCCTATTCTTCCAATCAGCAAGTTCCCCTATCTTGCACATCACTATATTTTCATTTGATAGCATTCAAATTAACTTGTTTGAATGGATTTCTTCACTATACTATCTAGATCACACTCTGTAACTGGCCTTGCTTAATCAGCATCATTCATTCTTCAGGTCTCTGAATCGCTCAAAGATCTTACCAGCTTTTTTTTTTTTTTTTCATATCTAATTCTAGATCATTGAATATGGAATGATATCAACATTATTTCTGGTCAACCCAGAACCCCACAAGACACATGCTTATTCAGCAAAGATTCCACTTTCCTCGATACTTCTTGAGATCTGCCAGACAGCTGTAATCCAAATGACCTGAGAATTGTTGATACTGCATTATGCTGCCTTTTTAGTCAGCATGTGAAGGGACACTCAAACAAAAAATTCATTAAAAAAAAAAAAGTGCATTGCATGTACATGTTTACCTTCGTCTTGTTCAAGCCACTGACAAGGAATGCAATAGCAAGACAGAACTGTAGATCTGAATTTCATCAGAATATTTGACCTAGTTCCACTTGATACTTGATTAAAAAGTTGCATTATATGAAAATAAGAAAGACTAAAATAGGCTTTCCCAAACATAGCTGTTAATGGAAATTCATTGGGTTTTGGGGACATATCTCAAGGGACTGGTACTTTGCCAAGTGCTATTCAATAGTTTAATTAACAATGTATACAACAATATAGAATCTCATCTGTCTGAGTTTACAGTTGACACACCCATGAACAGGACAGTAAATAACAGGAGAGGTTACCATTACAAAGTGATCTGAATTGTTCAGTTAAATGGTTACTCTCCAGTCAAGCGTATTTTCAAATAGCTGAAGATAAGGTCATTCATCTGGGGACAAGGAATGAATGTTATAGGTAAAGGATGGGAAGGCTATTTTGGAAAACAGTCATTCAGAAGGTACATTGGAGTCATAGTACATGAGTGTCTTAATATGCTAATCCACCTTTTAGATGCACAAAAAGGGGACTGTAGAATAAGAATATGCCACTGTAGACACAGCTAGTCAGACTATTACTATGCTACTGTGACCACCCCTGTTGACTGCATTTAAAGAGGATGTTAGAAAAAGCAACATGTGGTAGGTGAAAAACAACCCCTATAAACAGAGCCTTTAGGGACTCAATTTATTCAGCTAATCAAAGTGGAGGTTAAAAGGTGATTTGATTGCTATATAGAGATACTTCTACTTTGAAATGAAATCTGATCATGGGAAAAAAGGAAAAAATTCAGTCTTACAGACAAAAGCATAACAAGATATGCACATTCAACCTTGAAACAGAGACAGTAAATGTAATTAACAATTTATCAGGAAAGGCAATAGATGCGCTCTGGCTCTGAGTCTGTAAAATGAGATTAGATATCTTTCTGGAAAACATGCTTTGACTCAGCATCTGAGAAAATTATATACATTATAGACCAAGTGATCATAATGGTTTGCACATAAAGACTACGAATCTATTTGTCAAATGAGAAGCACTGGCAAAGAAAAACAAAGGGTAACCTGCCAGAATTTAATCCTGTCACGGCATTTTGAAATGGCAATATTTTGCTCCCTTGTACTGGGTAAGAGTGTCTGAAACAACGTGGCAGATCTCCTCCAGCAGGCTGAAGAGTCCCTGGGTTTGGTATGACAAGGAAAACAAGCTGCTTACTTCAGTGGAGAATGGAGAAACATTACCAGTACCAAGAGCAACCTAAGATGGATGAGATGTTGAAAGAAAATGGGGTTTGGGTGACTGAAGAGGTTTGGTGAAGAGATGACTTCACAGGTGGGTACTTGTGCCTGAAAATGACCCTAGAACTCCCTGAAGAAGACTCCTGTAAATGATGCAATCTGACCTGCGTGGCTCAAGGAGCTCTTCCTGGATATTCTTTGGCTAGCAATGTCAGAGCCACTTCAATGTAAATCAGCACAGAGAGCCTTTGAAATAAATCAGTATGCATATACTAGCCATACAAGTAGATAAATGCATGGAAACAGGTTGAAAACCAGGCAATTAAAAACTTTAACAGAGCTAAAAGCAATTTTATTCAAAATGGAATGAAAGTAGTAAGTCAAATTAAATAAAATACTAAAGGTTATGGTGTGGTACAAGATAAAAGGCTATTATATAAACTATTTGAAAAATGAGTTAAGGTAAAAACATTCATTAAACCAAATTACAGCTGAGAAGCAGTTAAAGCATATTACTTTGACCCTGCTGAGATTTTTTTCCCATCCCACGGTCATATTAATTAGCATGAAGCTTCTTAAGAAATAAACACAAACATTTACCAAAGGTAGCTCGCAAGTGTGGTTAGCGGCTCTTAGTAGTCATTTGGTAAAAGCCTGAACAACCCTGTGAGAACTTCAGCAGCAGAACAGCTTGTCAAAATAAAACCTTAAGCAGATGGTTCTAAATCATTGGAACTCTACTGCATATGCTGAATGCTTGAGCAGTTCTATGAATAACAGAAAGCTGTCCACAAACACGGAGGAAAATAGCAGATGTGTGAAGCTGATGTTACCTGATCTCTATCACATGGAATCCTATAGCTGTCAAAAGTGCCGTCTCTTGCCTGCTTGAGAAAGTGACTAAAAATGTCTCTGTTAATCAAGTTGTTCACAAGAAACACCTCCCTTTTTAAGTACTGTACCTCAGCCTGATGCTGTGAAAAAGGGGAACTTACGCTGGCACAGACAGAAGGCAGCTACAGCAACAGTTCCAAAGGATGTTTCAAAATCTCTTAATTTCCAATTTACATGTCAACATGAAATGCGTATTTCAGCTATTTTACCAAATGCATTTCACTTCCACCAAACAGAGCAAGTCTTAGTCACAGAGTTTCTTGTTCATGAATCTCCGTTTTCCATGTCCCTGGTAGGACAATGTAATATTCTGAGGTAGCAATTGTTTTCTTGTTCAACCTTTATTTAGCATCTCACTTTCTAGAGTCTTGATCACCTCAGAGAAAGAGAACGGAATTTCGTCCCTATTCCCAGTACTGTTCCTTTGTTTTACAGCAAACTATTTAGTATAAAAAATACAGCAGAACTTCTCTTTCTGTGGTAAGTGCTGCAGCCTTTGGCCTCCAGAGCTCTAGTTTCTGAGCCAGTTTGTTTCTCTGAGAAATAAGGGCCCCACAGCAAAAAGAAGATTCGTTTCTGGTAGGTACTGTAATATGGTAAACGAAAGCAGAAAATAGTCTTTGGCTGCTGATCTTTCATTCTCTACATAAATAGGGATCAGTCATACTTGAAGACCTTCAAGCATGAATATATTTTTTTCCACAATTGAACTGATTGTATCTGTAACCAGTATTCGTTCTTGGTGGAAGCTGCAGGTATCCTTCCACTGCATTACTGTAGCATAGTGGAAGTACTGTTGTTCCCAGAAACTGTTCTGGTTTGTATTATAACCTTAAAACTCCTTACAGTGATTTTCCAAAAAAATATATAGCAGAATGCAGATCCTCATCTGCATGAAGATATATGTACGATACTATACGTATTATTTGTAATGCTACTATATCATTATATGATACTATAATGATCCTATATGGTGCTGTAATGGTATTATACTACCTGCATGACACTATATGTATTATCTGTAAAGTGTAAGAATATGACAAGGACTATATTTTCAGTTTATTCCAAGAATACATATAAAATGAGATATTCTGTGATACTTTCAGCTTCTATAATCTTACTTCTGTTTAAGGTAAAGAGTGAGCATACGCAAACTGAGAAGAAATAAAATTATTTTGGCTATGCGTACCTGAGAGTTTTGCTGCAATATCCTTCCAAGTAATTTTGGTATCTGTCTCTGATCCTAGAAATTGGCAGATTGACTAACACCTTCAGAGTCCAGAGTGCAAAGGTGTCTTTTATTTGGATTTCAGAAGTCCAAGCCAAACATTAAGAACAAAGTGCATTTTTAGCATACCAGGTGATTTAGCACTGACTAGGATGTCATCAGAGAGCTGCAAATTAGACCCTTCTGAGACGTAGTGGTTGGGTTTCGGGTATTTTTTTTTGTGATTTAATATAATGTATTGTGATGCTGAACCCTTCATTTCGGTCATTAAAGGCTTTCAAAGGTTTTGGATCTCCAACTAAAACATGAATATCATATTTTTTCCATAAGATTGTTTTTTGACAGAGTCTGGTAAAAATATACTGAAACTGATGGAAGAGTTCTCTGTAGTTCCAGTGATAGTAATTGCATTATCCATTCTTTCTGACTGTATCAATAGAAAGCCTATTTATTTATATTTTTTTTTTTACCTGAAAGGGGAGCTACTATATCTTCTGGTGCTGGAGAATTTGGATAAATGTTCTGAATATAACTGAAATGTGATTTTATTATTTTGATTGCAATAGCCTCAGAGCACAAGAACAGATATAGCATAAGCTTCTGTTGGAAGGTAAAAGCTTCAAACACTATCATTAGCTTTCCAGAAGCTTTAGTCTATGATTTGCATAATGTTACGGTACCAAGAATAAGGCACAGGGAAGATTGTCAGTTATTTGGGTACTGGTATGCTAGTGTGCCATTTTACCCCTCCTCTCTTATGTAGTGGAAAATCCAAGGAAAGGGACAATTACCTTTTCCTCTTGAGATTAAGACAGTTAAATATAGGTGCCTTTGTATAGTTATCTAAAGAAGTATATAGCTAAGCCCCCACTATAATTAATGGAGATTTGATCTCCATTTAATCAATAGCCAAGAAGGTTGGCCTCGACTAACACCCTAGGGCATCCAAATACGTTCATGATGCCCATGTGTGGGCAGCTTAACTGAGGTACTGCTGACTGTCCATCTGACTCATTCTCCATATTCCACTGCTTTTATTGACCTATGACCATACCCAACTCTTCCCTTGTGGGCTAGCTTACTTTCCTTCTCAGTGGATTTCTGAGCCTCCTTTCCATTCGCCTTTCTCATGGTTTATATACGAGAGTTCCTCTGCTTTTTTAAATGGCCACAGGTTCATCGGCACTGTCCAAGTGCTTTGGTAAGAATCTTGGTCATTTAATTCTGTAACTCGTTAAGTTCATGAAAGGAAATTCCTCTCTGATACTTCAAAATCCAACAAGATGTGATCTTACATTACATTCTATGTGCTATTCTTACACCGAATTCCTCATCAAACTCTCTCAATGACTCCCAACATGTATTAAGCAAAGTGAATAACATCTCAGTTGTGCCATATCTCTCATCTTCTGCTCCCTATGTGTAGTGTGCAGTTTTTGTTTCAGTGCATACATTTTTTTGTTTTTCTTTTTTTTTTTATATTTTAAATGAAAATACTGTTAGGAATTTATATTGAAAATGGCTGTCAAAGGAACATATCTGGCAATTGCAGCAGAAGATAATCAGGTGTGATACTATCACTAACCTCTGGAGAAAGTTCATTCTGTAGTCCCATGGAAAGCATCTCTTGAGTGGGATGAGCTTTTTCTAATGGTAAAAAATTCACTGTGCCAGTGGAATGAATTTGTTGGCCACCATTTTCAGCCCACAGTTTAATCATTTTTTTAGATATTTTTGGCCCAGAAGAATTACACAGTTTTAAGCAGGAATTTGAACTTGAGTCATTATTCTAGAAAACAGGAACAGAAGAGAGGAGAGGACTACTGAGTGTATGGCAGCTGAGAGGTCAAGGGAATTGATCTATAACTCCACAGTCATAGATTTTAAGGCTGGATGTGACTGCAGGTATTCTAGTCTAACTTCATTCATAATAGAGGCCACATAAAGTTCTTGTTGCCCTCTAGTGAGTTTGGTAGCTGTTGCTTAACTAAAATATATTTTCTAAAGCCTTTTGCCAGAAGGTTGAGGCACTACCCTGCCTTTCAGTGAATCAGATTCTAGTTATTTACTGAAGTCCATTTTTGTTCTATAGGTGTCTCTGCTTTTTCTCTAATGACTATTGAACTTACTGGCTGCTTGAAGCTGAAATTGTCTGGAGGGGAAAACTCTCAAAAATATCAACATAAGAATTGGCCTCTGGGTAGAGGAAGGAGTCACTGTTAACGCTTCTAGTAAAAGAAAGGCTGCAACGTAAACTGATCCCTTTAGCCATCAGCAAGGGAGGGCGAAGGAGAGGTCACATCCACTGAACTACAGTGGGCTAGGCTGGACTGTGGTCCTCTACAACTACGTTTGTCCACCTTTGTAATTGCCTCATAAGATATCTATATAGAATGGATATGAACCAAATGTAGATGCTTAATCTTTCTTGCACACTCCATAAGGAAACATTTAAATGCATTGGCTTGTCCTGTGCAAGCCCTGACTATTAAAAGAAGACAGAGGCATGTAAGTTAGGTGGACTAGGTGTCCCTCTGAAGGTCTCTTGGGGGACTTGCTTCTATCTGTTAGCAGTAGAAGGACTGTAGGAGTTTACACTGCCTGCATTCCCCTCCCTCCCTGCTTCATGATCTAATATTTTCCATGAAGTAAGGTCTAAACTGGGCACATAAATAAGGCACATTAAATTTCACCCTGAGGAACCCATTCGGGAGAGGGATGTTTTGAAAGATGCAGGACAGACATTTCAGTCAAGCCTTAATTTTTTTAGATACCAAATGTATCAACCTCGAGGAAATAGGAAATCTGGTTTCCTTACCAGTAACTTCAGTTTAAGTCTTCCTAATTATCTTCTTTTTAGATCAGGATAATGACAAAGACTTTTGGGGTGATATTTCAGAAGTGTCATAAGAAAGCATTTATTTTGTTTCTGTATCTTTCCTGACTTAATTACAATACTAATTCATTAGTCAATATTTGTTCAGTGTTTTGAAAATGTGGCTGTATATATTGGTAAAAAGCAGCAATCGTTTGCACTCATCTGCAATTCTATGAGAATGAAGACTACGCTAATTAAATTTATGGTAAATTTTCCACCTACTGTGGAAATTTTTAATTGAGAATGCTAAGGCTATAAAATACCTTTTTCTGGATATCAGGAAGATTATGCCAGATAGTCAGAAAAGACTGAATTGACATATGCTGAGAAGAAATTTCCATTTATTTTTCAGATATGAATATTCATAGTTGGATGGAACCAGCTACTTCCATGGCAGCAGAGTTGTGCCTAGGGGTTAAATCCAGTCTTCTCTATGTAAGTTTCAGCCAATACCACCTGGTGAAGTCTGGGAGCTCTAGGGGTAGGTTCTGTCAGCCAGATATATGCTTGATTTGCCTGCTAAGGAATAAGAAATAGTTACTACTTGGAGAAGAGTGGTAGGTGAGCTTTGCTAAAAAAAAAAAAAAATCCTTAAATTTGACAGTCTTTTAAACTGGGTTTTCATCATGTACCAAAAGCTTCCTTTTGGGAGCAGAGGGAATTAATTGTGGTAAATTGATTCCAGCACCGTTTGAAGTTTCCTGGGCTGTTTGAATTAAAATGGCTGAGCAGTGTGTTTGGTACACTATGCCTGAACATGTTAATGGATAAAGATAAGGTGCTCGACAATTTATAAAATACAGTAAAACTCCAGAGAGAGTAAGGTCACACTTGAATGATTAATTCCTTTTTTTCTGAAAATACTCGTTGAGGTCCATAGTACTGGCTGACTGGTCTTCTACCAATAAAACTTTCTCGTATAGACCTTAACGTACACGCCTCCAGCAGCAAGGTGCGTGAGTGAGTATATGCATCTGTGACACCAGCATGTCAGTGACATTCAGATCTGTGCAATCATTCGCTCTTCCCAATGCCTTTGAGCAGCTAACTTAGTGCCTAGCAGAAAAAGGACTATTGGTAATAGCTGGCTTTGTCAGGCACTGCCTAAAGGGTACCAAAGCAGCCCCTGTATCTTAAAAATTATGCCAACACCTACCAATGAAGGGTCATAGTTTCCAGTTGCCATTACAACGCAACAGCTAGAGGATCTTTATATGCTTGCATAAAAGTGGTTACAATTAGCATCTAGCTTTAGCCCAGTACCTAAAAATAATGATCAGTATAAGGTAAGAAGCATTAAAAATCGCAAATATACAGTGGTATTTATCCATGTGTTAATGAGTGCTATAGACAGGTTTTACCATGTCAGTGTAGCATGAAGATTTTTTTTTTTTTTGAAGGCTATTAGTTTTCCAGTCCCAGATTAAATTCATGCAATCTCCCCAGTTTATTTCTTTGGGAAGGGAAGTTAGAGGTGATGATTCCACACTAATCACATTAAAAATCAATAGTCTTCACCTATATGACTATAGCAGTGGAACTAAGCTGAGACACTCAAGCTAAAAGAGAAAAGGCTTATTCTTTCACATCAAGAGTCACGTTTCTGACAAGAAATCATTTGCTTTCTAATACATATTTTTTGTTTGGTCTGCTGGAGTCCATATCTGGGAACCTTTAGTTTCTTCCTAGTCTTGCCTGGTTTGAGACACTGAACTGATGTAAGACCATGGTAGAAAGAAACCTGTGAGCTCATGAAGGTAATTTCCTGCAGTAGTAATACAGCCTTGAATTTTTTCTAGGTAAACCAAAATAAATATCTTATAATTAATAAATATACATCAATCTATACCCTTCCTAGGATCACAAATGGCAATACATTAGATTGAAACTATAGAAAAGAATGGTGCTGCTGTCTATTAATGCATGTTCTGAAACTCCAGTGAAGCCAAGACTTTTGATTTGAAATATGTTGCATTTCCAGAAAGGTGATTTCATAAGCCACCAAATTTAAGAAAGAACATTTAGCATTCAAATAAAGCTGAAGTGGGTAATGAGTACTAAGATGCTCCAGAAAACCTATTTAACATTTTTCCAGTAGATATTTCTATCAGTTTGGAAAAGAAATCTTTTCTCCTTGTACTGTATGAGGCCATAGCTACAAAACACAAATACTTACATACAATACTATTACTTTTTTTCAAATGCTGTTTGAAGGTTTACACTATTGGAAGGGATTTGTCATTTTCAGAAGCTAGGTGGAGTACAGCTCTGTCAGCTGAGTTCCAGCAGGTCACATGCTGTGTTCGTTCACAAAATCAGTACACTGGCAACAACATACACCCTGTCCTGGTGCTGGCCTGGCAAGAAAATCAGTAAATTAAATAAATGCAAGTCCTCCTCTGCGGTGCATTTTCAGCTTGTTCTCTGACTCCCGATGCCGTTTCAGCTTTTTTTTATAATGCTAAATCTGTGAAAGGACCCACAGGATCTTCCAGGCTCAGCAGAAGAGTGAATGGGAGTTGCAGGCACTTAGACAAAGCAACTTGAGACATCTTTGGAGTGCAGTGCAGTGCAGCACTTGCTCTCAATTTTTCCCCCCTTCCTTTTCAAAACAATGGGCTCTCCCACTAGCTTACACAGTCAAATTCACCTTAGCTTTTTGGCTTGATAGCTCTTTATACATGCCATGCAATGCCTGGAGCAAAGTAAATAGGAGGGGTCATGAGTGTGTCTGCACTGGAAGACGTGTGCTCTGGAGAATACAGGAACTTAAACTTGATTCCTTTCAAGGAAGAAAATTCTAGTCACCCATACTTTGGCTGGGGGTGTTAGTCATTGAAACACTGAACTGGCGAGGGTCCTGCTCCACCACCATCTGAGAGAAAGCAGTGTGACCTGCTACATTTGTTCAGCAGGCATTTGTTTGGGCCCACTGATAGGCTTAAATCCTTAAGGAAAAGGAGGAAAAGATGGGATATCTGGAGTTTTTGACAACTCTTACACATGAGGATCTTAGTGCTCCATATGAGAAAATTCTGGCCTTTCTCAGAGCAGAACTGAAAACACACTATTAAAATGAATGTAAATTCTGGGGTACCTCTGCAGCTTAACTAGTTCCAGGATAGGCAACAGCTGAACAAAGACGTGGAAACTGGAAATTAGTCTCCAGAAGTGGTATCTAAATGGGACTTTGGTGCATAAGCAGGACATCAATCTTTTTTTGTGGATCTGGTCTTTCTTGCTAGGAGATTGGACCGATATTATCATACCCTATCCAACTTTAATCAGGTGGTAACAGCTTTCAGTTGTTAATGATCTGTGAGGGATGAAAGGCTGTTTGATGTTTCCTGTTATTTATTTTTGCCTTTTTCCAAAGATCTGTCCTATGCTTATCAACGTGGCACCTGAGCATTAACTTCAAGTATTTTGAACCATCCACTCCCATTAGATTTTTATGTTTTGAAATTGCTCTGCACATTGATTTGCATGTTGTTCACGGACAAAGGCATGGCTGTTTGAGATGACAAATGAACACACTGATATCTTATGATTCAAAATGGATTGAAGTTCGCAGCCTTTTAAGCTGGATTTTGCCAGCTAGCACATAGCATGGTACAGTGCTGAAAATGGTTTCTTGACTACGCTAACTGCAAAAGAAATGCTCAAGAGCTGGGCAAATTATTTCTTCAGGTAATGCTCTTCCTCAAAGAATGAGAGTTCTGAGTAACAGATCTGTATTTCAGGATCAAGTTCTATCTTTGGAATGAGAACTTGGATAGATCAGGCAAGTGGGTATTTGGTTGAATGATTAAGGTCCTTTTTCTTGCTTCTGAGATGGTGTATGGTAGGGCAGAGATTCACTAAATTTAACACTCGACAAAATGCTGGCTTTGAATACTAGAATTGCAGACTGTTCAGTCGCTCCCCGCCCATCCCCAAGAATGCCATGGCTTTTGCTGAAACTTGGTAGAAGAGTCATTTCCTACAGAGCACAACTGAAGCAGTAACAGCAAAAGTGAATCACTACTTGCAAAGAGTTACTCGCTTTTGTGGATTGCTCAGTAAGTGTGGGTGTTTAGATCTTAAACCTCAGATGAAGAAGTCAAGCAAGCAAAAGCACAGGAGCCACAGGAACAGCTGGGAGTAAATCTACACATATATTTTAAAAAGCTGCAGGTGGGTTTCGTGAGCAGTTGTAAAAATTATTACTGTGGGGCCAAAATGTCTGTTCTGAGTAAACAGTGAATATTTTGGTCTTACTCTGTGTGTGTGAAGGGGAAATAATGATTCAGAGGTAATAAACTATTTAAGCAGGTGGAAGAAGCTATTCCTAAAATTAAAAAAGGAGAAGGATCCAAACGTACAATACAGCTTATAGGTCTGTAACTTAACCAAGGCTTAGGATATAAAGTCACTTGGACAGGGAAACATACCCATCAAGTTTCCAAATAACAAATAGGCAGGCCTGTTTTTAACTGTAAAAGTTCTTTTATATTAACATTTTTGCTGTCCTATCCATTTGACCTACTCTATTTTTGAGTTTCTAGTTGCTTTCCTTTTTTTGTTTGTTTTTGTTTTGTTACTCATCTCTAAGTAAAAGGTGTCAGTTATCCTATCAGCTATACATAAGTACCAGTTGTTGAAATAATTGCAGTAGGTATTGTGACTGATGCCGGGTGTTCTTTTCGCCTTTTCGTTTTTGGGAGATGTGATCTGTATACAGATCTTTCTGGAACTGATAAAGGGAAAAGTACCTCAGGTTAGTAAACATAATAAAAATATTTCTCTAACTCTTTTCTGCAAATGTGATGCACTTTCAGGTAACTTAAGTTTCTCTGTCATAAACCAAAATGTCTTGGAATGACTTGAAATAGGGGCTCATTGGGCTATGAAATGAATTTGGCGGTCTCGGTTACCAGGTGACAGGTGTCTACATCACGCACAACAAAAACCGCTGCACAGCTAGCACTGACATCCACCTTTGGCCACACGCCTAAAACAGAAGCCAAGCACTGAATCAGATGTGGACGATGAACTATCCTGATGGCGTATGCAGTTCAGGTTTCAGGCTTATAACCAGGAAAACTTTCACTGCCACTGTTTGCACTTTTAACCTTTTTTTAGGTTAGAAAAGAATAGAAAGGCCACTCCAGAAAACAGAATATATTTCTCAAGACCATGCAACATAGTCCCCAAGAGGCAGCCTCCTTAGGAAATGGGAATCTCTTAAGTGGAATTTCAATAGCTGAATGTTTCCTTGAAAAAAAGGAAAACTGAGGGAAAAACAACATAGGAAGACTGGACTTTGCTTGTATACAATGCAGGATTTATATTGGCTTGGGAAGTAAATCCTTTTCTTCCAAAAAAACCCCCAACCAACCTTGCAATTTAGAAAGATTGCTTTTCTGCACTGAGAGAATACGTATTACAAGACCCCGAGCTATTTTTTCTCTGTGTGCAAGACAAACAATTTTGAGCCTCACCAACAAATATTAAAACATCAAACTCTCGTACACCTAGAATCTTTTAAATGACTTTTATCGTCTCTCCTCTCCTCTGGAATCAATGTACATAACAAATTTTACGTTAGCTTGGATGTTAAGAAACTTGCTACTTCTTTTCTACACTCCACAGCTCCACATATACTGACATCTTTATTTTTGTGGCCCACAACATCAGAAGTCTTAGTATTAGGTGGTGCAAATTTTATCTAATCTCTCTAGGGTATTAAAACTAAGGGCATGATTGTCATTGTAATAACAAACAACAGGCAAGCAATCAGTTGCAGAATTTGTCAGGAGAAGAGCAAACCGGGAAAATCCCAGATTCATCTTTTTTTGAGGATTCCCAAGGCTAAGGAATGCAAATACAGCCATTTAGAGAAAGAACACCCTAACATTATCCCAATTTGCAAACAAAATTTATCATTAAAAGGGGAAACTAAATACAGTATAATTACAAGACCCCAGACACTGATATGTATACACTGCTATGCCTTTACCAGACATCCCCAATGGATGAGTAAGACAAATTATTCACTGTAGCCTTTGATGAAAGCATTTTGTGTTTCTCTAATGACTGTGCTTGCCTTACTGTCTGAAAGAACTCTTTTTTTCTCAGCCCCACTTCTTCCCCTGTTACACATTCTTATAATTTTGGAAGCTGTGCAATACCTCCTCTTTTAAAATAAAAAAAAAACACCATAAAAACCACCACAACAACATAACATCCAACAACAAAAGACATCCAGAAGCTGCTGACCAGCATATTATTCATCTTGGTTGTGTGAATCCAAGCTTCAAGTCCCTTTTCTGGCTACTTGCAAAGATTTGAATCCCACAGGGCAAGAGAATGACTAAGCTATCAGTCTATTGTCTATTCAATGTAGGATACATGATTAAATATTAATTTGGCCATAATATTAGATTTACTCTTCCTCTGCACATTCTCTGAATCCACATGTATCTGAGCAAATTTAACTGAAGGGAACAGAATTTTGGCACCGTCTACCCAATAATAGTTGTTTTCTAGTCCCGAATGAAATATTGTTAGATAACTATGACTGTAATAATACTGTATCTGTTCCTGAAAAGTATATGACTCAACAGTGTAGATGCACTCTCCACTGCTTTATGGTTTTGCATCAAATTTGGCTATTTTTCCAACAGATCTGTATTTCATGAGACAGAAAGTACATCCTTATTACAGAAATTAATGAATGAATTTCTGTTGCCAGTGTTTGGGTCCCAGAAAAATGTCCTTATAATGTCTTTTGCCCTTTCCTCACATAAATGTGACAAAGTCCAGCTTTTTAATGATGTCTGGATATTTTAAACAGTGATGGCAAACTTTGTGCAAGTCTTGTTGGTGCACAGGAATCCATTAAACTCCATAGGGCTCCATAACATTCAGGGTATCCACCCATGTAGAAAAGCCTGCCTGGTCCAAACCCTGAATGTACACTCATTTTCTCAGTTCTCTGTTGCTGTGATACAAGTTACACGTCTAGTCAGTGGTGAAATGTGGGCTGGGACAGGTGAAGGCCTTCAAGATTTTTCAAGTCTTACCAATAGACAGACAGATGGTAAAAAAAAAAAAAAAAAACAAATTATGTTAGACAAAACGTTTTAGTGTTAAGTACAACAGATGTTCCTAATACAACCATGCAAGTCTTGGATCATTCATTAACTAATTAACTGTATTGTTTCCACTTTATTTTAAAAAAGGGGTATTACATTACTGTCTATTTATATTTTCGTTTTAGATATTATATAATCTAAAAAGCTTTGGCTAATATGTCTTTGACAGTGAACTTGCTTTCTTTTTGGTTCTTTAACTTAAGAGACGGTTAAGTTGCAGAAAAAGTATGACTGCATTACATCATGATTATCTTGCAACCAAAACCTATGCCATGAGAAAGACAGAAAGTAGTTAAAGCATTTATGAAAAAGTCTGTCTTATCTTGCAGCTCTTCTGCCGTGTGCCTTTTCCTCATATCCAAACCTAGATTTTAAAAGACTAAGAGCACTCAGCCTGACATCCTGCACCAGCTGCCATTTTTCTGGGCTGCCCTTATTCCAGCCAGGCAGCAGGTTTGTGGCAGAGCAGGTACGCAGGTGCCACAGGTCCAGTGCTCCTGTGGAAGGTCTCCGTGTGCTGTGCATGCACAAAGGCACTGCTCTTCTGCAAAGGGACAGAATTCCTGTGCAATAGGTCCAGTCATATCGCCAGGATAAGCATGTGCTGGGCCCCTCTTTTGCTAAAAGAAGCTCTGTTTTTGCTAAAACTGGCAGTCCTAGTCATATGCTTCCACAAGACGCTTGCTGCTATAGAACTGCTGATTTTTTTGTTAATTAGTGAGAATACGTATGACACTCTAGTTCAGGACTTAGTAGAGACAATCTATGCGGGGATCTAAAATTTTACGTTTTTTTCATCCCCTTTCCAAAAATGTTAGTTGAAGTAGGGAAATTTCATTTCAAACAATGACGTCAGCCCATTAGTTACATTCAAATCTTGGTTTCTTTGGCATTATTATGAAGTCTTGACAAAAAAAATGCATGTAGGTATATTAAATTAACATGATGTGTCACATTTTTTTACTTGGGAAACCCAGGAGCATTCAGAAATATTTGAAGATCATCTTCAGTAAAACCAGATTTGGTAGTGTAAGGATATTCAGCTTCACATTATTTGTCTCTGCTGCTTGACAGGTCAAAATAGAAAAATATGTTGAAGTCTCCAAAAATCCTTGTTTATAGGTTCATGGTTCACGTAACCAATATTTTCACTTTTTCTTCTTTTTGTTGACAACCTTATAAGTCATCTCACCAAATTTTAGTTATTTGAAATTGCATTTGCCCCTTTTTCCTAGTTTCATGTTTCACTTCTGCATTTTCTAGGTAGCTCTGCTGTCAAAGAAAATAGTCATTTCTCCCAGAGATTTATGAATTTAGCTTAAGACATAGTACAGTAAAATGGTAGTGCCAGCAACTGGAGAAGGCAAAGTAGAGATATTAATATACATAGCTAATTAGCACCTCATTTAGATCAATTATAGGCCTGAACTATGGCCTTAAGTCAAGTCAATGATTTCCGTTAACTTCAAAGAGCACCAGATGGAGCCCTGTGTGACAGATTCAAGTAGCTCTTAAATGGATATCAATAAAAAGGAACATGAATGGTATGATACACTTTTTTTCTGACCTCCTGCCTAGGCATTTTTACTGAAAAGAAGGTTAGTATCAAGTAATACCATCCTCAAGTCTCACATATTTAACTATTTAACTACTGCACTTTCTTCCCTTAATATAACAGTCGATGCACAATTGTCCTTTTTTACCCAAGTTTAAGGCCTGTCTTATACTGAACAGTCCAAATACCATGGCTTAACACAGAATCACAGAATCACAGAATCATAGGGTTGGAAGGGACCTCTGGAGATCATCTAGTCCAACCCCCCTGCCAGAGCAGGGTCACCTTAGAGCAGGTTGCACAGGAACGCGTCCAGGCGGGTTTTGAATGTCTCCAGAGACGGAGACTCCACCACCTCTCTGGGCAGCCTGTTCCAGTGCTCTGCCACCCTCAAAGTGAAGAAGTTCCTCCTCATGTTTAGGTGGAACTTCCTACACTCAAGTTTGTACCCATTACCTCTTGTCCTGTCACTGGGCACCACTGAAAAGAGCCTGGCCCCATCCTCCTGACACCCACCCTTTAAGTATTTATAAGCATTGATAAGGTCCCCCCTCAACCATCTCTTTTCCAGACTAAATAGACCCAATTCCCTCAGTCTTTCTTCATAAGGGAGGTGTTCCAGTCCCCTAATCATCTTAGTAGCCCTATGCTGCACCCTCTCCAGCAGTTCCCTGTCCTTCTTGAGCTGGGGAGCCCAGAACTGGACACAGTACTCCAGGTGTGGCCTCACCAAGGCAGAGTAGAGGGGGAGGATGACCTCCCTCGACCTGCTGGCCACACTCTTCTTGATGCAGCCCAGGATGCCATTGGCCTTCTTGGCCACAATGGCACATTGCTGGCTCATGGTCATCCTGTTGTCCACCAGGACTCCCAGGTCTCTTTCCACCGAGCTGCTCTCCAGCAGGTCGGCCCCCAACCTGTACTGGTGCAGGGGGTTATTCCTCCCCAGGTGCAGCACCCTACACTTGCCCTTATTGAATTTCATAAGATTCCTCTCCGCCCAACTCTCCAGCCTGTCCAGGTCTCTCTGTATGGCGGCACAGCCTTCTGGTGTGTCAGCCACCCCCCCCAGCTTTGTGTCGTCAGCAAACTTGCTGAGGGTGCTCTCTATCCCCTCATCCAAGTCGTTGATGAATATATTGAAGAGGACTGGGCCCAGTACTGACCCCTGGGGAACACCACTCGTCACTGATCTCCAACTGGACTCTGTGCCCCTAACCACGACCCTCTGAGCTCTGTCTTGCAGCCTGGAACAGCTGTTCCAGAACACATCTGGAATGATCTCCTGAAAACTGCTCTTCTCAACCATCTTCTACAGATGATGCTCAGTTTTTCATACTCATAAAAAGGTGCATTTAAAAACAAACAAGAATACATTAAAGTTCACTAAAATATAAACCAGTGAGTACCCGCCTCTGATGCAGAATTCCAGAAATATCTCTGGAAAAGGCTGATCTGAATGCAGATTCTAGGGGAGGTGCAGGGTAATACGAGCAATGGTAAACTGAGTGGATGTAACTGAAGCAGACTATGACATGACCTTTCTCAGTTTTCCATCTGTTCCTCTGCTAGAGGAAATCTCCCTCATAGCTGGGGCAGCTGGGGCAGAGAAAGTAATGTGCAGCATCCTAGTACAGAGCCTGGGATGTGACTGCCAGGAATAAAACAGATTTATTCTGGTCCATCAACTGGGAAAGCCCATGCATGTCTTGATAAACCTTCTGGGAAACGCAGGATGCTAATCTTACCATTGAAAAGAAGAAAAGCCTCCTCCTGGTCTCTGTAGCTACTATTTTCTGACAGACCCTGTGCATGATGTGCTGCTGCCCACCTATTTATTTGTTGGAAGAAGTCAGATGGCCACCAGTTTTACAGTGAGAGGAGGGTAGCTGCTGCTGCTGCAGCTGAATAGCCTCTAATGCTGGTCTGTGTCAAAGCAGCACATCTGAGTCCTTTGAAATTAACTTTGGTTATTTGATGTAACCATGCTACAGACAATCTAATGACATGGGGAATAGTGCAGAAAACAAAGGATTTGTTATTTTTTTTTAATGGGTTTACAGACCTAAACACAGAAAATACTTTCTAGATAAACATCAACACACGCATACTTCTAAACTGAGTGCGCCTGTACTCAACTGATCATGGACATAGAGGAAAAAATTATTCAATGAAGTTTTTAGATATGCTGTCACTCTGTCAGGATTACCATTCAGCAAAGAGAGTTGTTTCTCTCAGTGGGAGCTGCCATTTTAATGATGTTATGCAGCAGAGATCTGCTTTGATGATGAAACGAGGAATGAAAGGAGCAACTTTGCTGTCAGGAAGGAGGGAGAATCAAAAAGTCAAAGCTTTTTCATAAGGTAAATTTAGTAATGTAAAAAAAAAATTTGATTAATTGAACAGCTTATTTCCCTTACCTACAATATCGCCTTAGCCTATTGGGATTGAACATTATCCCTGCTAATGCGGTAGATGTTCTTTCTTTCTCTGCTGGCCCTTGCAAAGGGCGTCTCTTCATAACTGTCTCACTTTCCGGGTTGTATGTCGCTCGGTACAGCCATATGCAGGAGTGCAGAAACAAGACCTCCCCGAAGGCCAACAGCAAACAGCAGGATGCCTTCCTCCCTCTCTGAAACACCAAAACAAGGCAGAGACAGCACACCCTGTCGTGGGATTCCTGGTCTCAGTGGTACATATTTGGACACAAAGTGTGGTCACTCAGGAGATGTAGTGCAGGCTCCCTTTCCCAGTTTACAGTGGAGCCTTTGAGTAGATGGAAATGTACTTCACCTTTCCATTATTTTTTAAGCTCATGTTGTCTCTGAGTCTTTGGCTACTTTGAAATGATTTTAAAATAGCAAATGTCAGTTGCTTTGGAAATCTCTGTAAGCACTAGGTGTGAGACTATTTTACTCTGACACTTGAATCCGTTGGATATGCTCAGTCATGAGAACCAGTCTGCTGGAATAATGAATTCATGCATAACAAACTGCCTAACTGAGCTTACAAAGAACAATCTCTTCCTTCAGACTGTGCTAAAAATTATATTCAGTCTTTGTTTTGTGCTATTACAGCGCAAGACTACATGTATGATTTATATAGTTTGATATCCAGCTTATTAGAAATTTATTAGCACTGAGGAATACATTTCAACATCTACCCAGAGTTTCACTTAATTTTAATTTAGAGTCTTATCAAAGACTGTAGGCCAGAACTCTTCATTCTTTGAGTAGTCGCATTACCCCTTGATGTGGAAAATCTCTGCAAGATTCAACACACAGACCTTCCTGTGTATTCTTCTGGACTTGCTTTGTTTTCTCCCTCCCTTTCCCTTGCCAGCTCCACTGAAAAAGCAAGTGGTTTGGTCCTTAAGTTTCAGGTCACAAAGGGCTGCCTGAGGCACACCACAAGCTATACAGGTAGCTGAGCCTGTTCCCTCTGTGATTCTCCTTCTATAAGCACAGCTCTACAGCACTGCCATAAGCTTCACAATATGCATAGGCGCTGCACCTTCTGCTGCTTTACAAGAGCAGGTATGGGGTAATGCAGTTCAGCAATATAGGTCAATATTCTGCTTTACTGTTGCCTGTCTGATACAGCACATACAACTCTAGCCAGCCCCAGAAACCTAGTATGTGAGTAAGCACTGTATATTTTCCCCTGTTCTCTGGTTAAAGATCTACAAAAGTTCACGTGCTCTTGACCAATGACTTGCATTTATTTTGGTTAACATCTTTTTTTAATATTGTCCTGTTGGATCAATATAAGCGAATTTCATTAAATGCTCTGCTTCTGTAAGAGTAAAAGCAAGGGTTGCTTGGTATTCACAGACTTGTTTAATAAATTTAGAAACATCTGTTGCATTGCTACCAAACACTGCACCTGGTCCCAGTAGCCTGGGAGCATCAGGGCAAGTTTTCCTCCTGAAAAGATGAGAGTTAGATATCTTGCTATTAGACAAAAAAAAAACCAAAAACCAAAAAAAGACTGTCCTTGAGTTTCTTATCCTCTTATAAATTTGAATGCTATGTAAAAAAAAATAACTGAGCAATAAAAACAAATGGCAATAGTGAAATAGCAGGCTTTTGTTGTAATACACATCACATACGTTAATGTAATGTGGAATAATGAAAGCCTCCCAGTGTGAACAATAGAAGCACATTTGGTCTAAATTATTTAAGTGTAGCTTGGTCAAAGCAATTGAAAATGCAGTAGGGAAACGATTATTCATTAACCATGAGATGGACAAGATGACCTAATAGATTCCAAATGTATTATAAGAACTTTGTTATTGAAATAATGATAATAATTTTGTAGTGCATATAGTGCATATAGAGGCCCCATGAGATAATCATGGACAAATCTATGCATATACAAAATCAGAAATGGTCTCCATCTCCAAAGAATATGAAAAGAGTTACAGAAGACTGAGCAAGCTCTTTGCAGCAGCACAGTGACCCATATTACCCAGTCTGAGAAGCGGTCCTACCCTTTGGGATACAAGCCAGTGCAAGCCTTCCACTGAAATAGAAAAGGAAGTTTTCATTCTGATAGCTCCTATTTATGCTACAAAAACATGCCATTTCAGTTTTTAGTTGATGTTGTTGCATTTTAGAAGTGTTACCCAGCTGAGATGCACCAGCAATTTACTACACAAGACTTTATTCAGACTGTAATTCAGTCTGAACTGTAATATATCTGTTCTAAGTGAAGTCAAATGTAAAATTCCCTCAGCCTTAACAAGGGTGCAATTAGCCTGTAGGTCTCTTTGGTCTGCTCTGGCTCTCATATATCTCAAATCCAGCTCCATCTCATAGCAATATGCCAAAGATCAAACAAGTCTCTGCATATTTCTGATTTAGTCAATGAGAAAAGAATATTTACTGGTATTATTATCTTTAATTTAGAACAAAAATATTGCTTCAAAAAAGAATGAGAATCAATTTTCAAACAGTAACAATTAGGCACACTGCAGATATTTCACATTTTAACTGGGACTGCTAAGCTTTTTTTTTAATTTTTTTTTATTTTCAGATTAGCCTTATGATTGGCATGACCTTCAATTAACCAGATCAGACATCATACATTCCTCACAAGCAATTTACAAGCTGAAATGGCAGTTGATCCTCTCAAAGAAAGTCCATTCCAGATTATGGAAAATGAACTAAACTAAGGGTAGCTCTGAAATGATGCAGCTCACACTTGCCCTCATTTGAAGAACTCTGTTATAACAGGCTGTCTTTAATACTCTGTGAGGGTACTTGGTTCCTAACTGTGATAAATCTTCCTATAATCACTTCTTTTAACAAGATCAAACAGCTTAGAACATCCAAAACGCTTAATTCCTTCAGGTTGATTGCATTTATCATCAAAGAATACAAAGTATATTGCATGACATTTGGAAAATAGTTTTAATTGCCCTTTTATTCATTATCAGAGTCACAGAACATAGAGTGAACAGGGATATCATAGATCCTACTGTTTTCAATAAACAATAGCAGTATTTAGAGTTTGAACCAGATGTCCTCCAGGTATCCCTTCCACCCTAATTTATTCTATGATTCTCTGATTTTATTATTATCAACTATGTGTATATATATGAATTGCATGCCAGAAAAGGTCTCAGTCAATTCCTCCTTTATAGAAAGGGATATGCTTGAAAATTTGGGCGTCTTTCTCCATGAAGAAGCAAAATGACTAGTCAAACATAGGGTCAGATGTATTATGGTTTTGAGAAAGTGTAATTGGACATGAAAGGGAAGAGTGTGAGGAAAAACACTTGCTGAAAGTGCTGTAGGAGGAACGCCTTATAAACTGGGAAGGGAAGCTAGGAAGGCAATGGAAATCCTAAACTTGATGGGTTAGAAGCGGAATTATGCAAGAGATCATTATGAAAATGTCACAGTAAAAATAAGGGGAGAATTTGGAGAATTACGAAAGCCGCATTCAACAAATTGAGGAAGAGCAGCAAACACACTGGCAGTGATTGGGGTGGAGAATGTAGCAATGGTGTTCATTTCAGAAAGAGTGATCTGACAAGAAAAAGACAACTCAGGCCACCTCATATTGAGCCAACACTAAGACGGAAGGTACAACTGTGTGAAAAAAGAAAGTAGTTGTTATTCAAGCAGAACCATTGCTTTCAGGTAAGTGGAAGACATGGTAAGATTTGTATTGTTATGTGAGATATTCTTGCATCAGGGAGAGAAGTGCCAGAGTTACAGCCAGCAAAGCAGAGGACCCTGAAACAGGTCAACACCTAACCATACATTGCAAGGGTGTGTTACAGAAGTCAGTGGGACTGTACACATACTTAATAATTTTGCAGATCTGGAGTATTGCAGAATTTAATATTTGTTTCATATCTCTTTTCTGAGTGAGGCGGCTTCTTCTCAGTTTGATTACAGGTGGACAGAAGTGTCGTTTGATGGGGGAGGGAGTGGTATGTAGTAAGTAATTATTCATGAATTTAGGTCAAATGTGGCAAGTAGCTCAAGCTGAAGAAAAATGGAAAACTTAGAAAAATCAATGTTTCTTTTTGACAAAAAAAATCAATTTTTTCTTGTGACAAAAATTTTTACAGACTATCAGAATTAATTTAAGAAAAAACTTCAAGTAAGTTAAAGTAATGAAAGTGTTCATTGTAGATGAAATATATTTTTAAAGTTTATTTTGCTTGTTCTCCTAAGAAAAAGTAATTGCTTACGCTGTGTTAACCAGGAGTTCACCATTGTTCAATGTCTCCAGTCAACTAAAAAATCTAAATTTAAAAAAAAAAATCTTCCAGGTCCTTCTAACAGTCATTTCAATCCACAGAGTTACTGCTATATGCAGAGAACTTGTAATTCTCCAGAGGGCTGGAGGAACAGAAGATGACAAAGACATCTCTTTGCCACTGCACTAAGACCAACCTGCCAAATACTCATCATATCATAGTGTCAGTCTGAATAAAGGCTACATGTGCCAGCGGACAATGTATGTGGCTGACTCACTCGAGCTGTAAACACATGCCAACTGGCACTGACTGGAAATTTTTCAGCAAACTAATTTTGATGGAAAACATTGATTTGTCAAAACTAAAATACTGCAGTGGGAATGTACATACCAATTTCAGCATCCAGACGCTCATTTGCTGCAGGATAATCAGTATCACTCTGGCAGGGTTCTCCCCTGAAACACCAAGGTCCTGCTTTGAATAAATCTGCAAAGATAAAACTGTGTTTTACTTCATTGATTATATAGGGAGCCTAGGAAAACTGGACAGCTAGATTATGTACCTAACCTTGGGGTATGTGAATACCTACTCACAGCCCAGTCTTTTCAACTTGACGACTTCTCACTCAAAGGGGTAAACTGTTCATAATATCCTCAATATAAATGAAATATCAAATGTTCATCAATGACACACCAGCGCACCAGGTGTCTTACAAGGCTGACAGCAAATGTTTGAAACATAAAAGGCTTATGAGGAATTAGGGAGTGAGATTTTTATTTGTGTTTTATGATTCATCAGTTGAGCTCTTTATTGAAGCTTCCATAAGGAAGTAGCAGAAAACACATTTTTCACTGCCTTAAAGTTTGGAGAATTGAAATGGTTTCCTGTGCTCTTTCAGGATAAACCTAATACCTTACAAATGTGAAAAAGTGTGAGAGCAAGACCTCGAAGACTGAATTCAGCCCACATTTGGGATCTGGGAAATTCCAGTCCATATCTCTACCTATTTGCCAATTGTTTACACAAACTGAAACATATCTCTGGAAGATGTTCAGAGGTCCATAATCTTACAACAGTCAATATCCTATTCAATAGGTCAGAGAACTCACCTAAGCGGTGGTAAATTTAACTTCTTGGATGAATCAAATAGAACAAGGAATATACATTCTTTCAATTTGTCTCCAAGTAATCCAGTTATGGCTGTACCAGTATTTCCGTAATGAGCAAGGTTTCATCCCTTTCTTGTCCATTTGACGTTTTTTCTTACTGAGTAAAGAATATCCAATTCCTACAAACAATAATTTGAAAAAACAACAGAATATACGCAATTGAAAAATTCTCTAGTAATACTAATTCCTTTTGACTGCTACAGAATGTTCTTGAATTCCTCCCTACTCTTACAGATAAACTTGATCCCAAGACAGCTCTGTGCATAAAGCTCATATCCCACCTCAACCTCCAGATTGTCCAAATTTGCTGTAAATATAATCTCACACCAAAAATAGGCTACTTGCTTCAACTCCAAGCAGAAATTATGTCCTATGCCTTTTCCTACTTGCTTGTGCTTGTATACTGTTAGAACAGATGGCAGAAATTTGTTTTAGCAGTTAATCTCTTCAGTTTGGGTCTCTGTGGGCAGACAAATACGTTAAATTTCACTTTGAGCTTTAGTGGACAGCAAATTAAAAATATGAAAATAATTCTCATTGAAATTCACAGATTTTATCTGAAACTTCCTCTGTTGATACACATTCTTCCTGTGACTGTAAACTTTAATCTGAATACCTGGAATAAATTTAGACATTGCCAGATTATAGTCATTCGTTCTCATGTTGGCCCTTACTTTGATCAGATCCTTTTCTTTTAAGACATTCGTTACACCCCTGCCATCCTTAATCTATTCGTAAGATAGAAGCAGATACTTCATTTTTCCAGAGTAATTTTATGAGGTTTTCTTCCATCAGCCTGATTTCAGTACTGCTCTATAAATCCCTACTTGAATCTATCTTTCTTAAATATATATGATCAGACCCATATACAGCATTAAAAATTAGTTCCCACCATGATCTTGTACCATAACATCTATAAATTTACTTCGTATGTTCACTAGAAATATACCAATGCAATTTAAAGGTAAGGGAAGTATGAGGAGCAAGACACCCCCTTGGTTTAACTGCAAGCTTCTGAATCTGATCCAGAGATGGAAAAGCGGATGAATACCCATTGAGAACTACAAGAGCATTACCAGGGTGTGCAGAGATGCAGTTAGAAAAGCAAAAGCTCAGCTCAAATTGAAATACAAGAAAGGGTTCTTCAGGTACGTAAACAACAAGCAGAAACAAAAGGAAAATATTGGCTTGCTGTTAAATGAGAGGTGAATTAATCACCAACAGTGTTGAAAAGGCAGATGTTCTCAACACTTTCTTCACCTCTGTCTTTACCAGCATTGTTGGGCCCCAGGCCTTGGAAACAACAGCCCAGGTTGATGCAAACACAGACCCACCGTCAGTGAAGGAAGAGTTGATATGCGAAATATTACAGGAGCTTGATCCCTACAAATTGAGGAGCCCTGACAATATCTACCCAAAAGTGTTAAGAGAGCTGGCTGGTGTTGTTGCAAGGCCACTTTCCATAATCTTTGAGAAGTCGTGGAGGCCGGGGGACACCCCAGAAGACTGGAAGAAGGCTAATGTCACCCCCATCTACAAGAAGGTCTTAAAGGAGGATCCAGGAAATTATAGGCCCATTAGTCTTATTTCAGTGCCTGGGAAAGTTATGGAACAAATCCTTCTGGGGGCTAACACAAGTCAAATGGAGCACGTCATTGGGAAAAGCCATCAGGGACCCAAGGGCACCAACAGCAAATTGTGCTTGACAACCTGATCGCCTTCTACGACAAAGTAACCTGCTCAGTTGATGAGGGGTGAGTGGTGGACATTGTCTACATGGATTTCTCCCAGGCTTTTGACATGGTTTCCCACAGCCTCCTCCTAGAGAAACTGATGCATTACAATCTAGAGAAGTGGTCTGTGCGGTGGGTGAGGAACTGACTGACAAGCTGCACACAGAGCATGGTGGTAAATAGCTCCTTTTCAAACTGGCAACCTGTCACAAGTGGGGTCTCCCAGGGATCGATACTGGGCCCAACGCTGTTTAATATCTTCATATGTGATCTGGATGATGGGATCAAGTGTACCCTGAGGAAGTTTGCTGATGATACCAAACTGAGTGGGCAAGTGGACACTTTGGAAGGGAGAGACACCCTGCAGGAGGACCTGTATAGGCTTAAGAGTTGGCTAACGAACCTTATGAAGTTCAACAAGGACAAGTGTAAGGTCTTGCACCTGGGAAAACATAATCCAGGAGTGCAGCACAGGCTGGGATCTAGCTGGCTGGGGAGAAGCTCTGTATCAAGGGACCGGGGGGTCCTGGTGGACAACAAGCTCAACAGGAGTGAACAATGTGCTGCTGCGGCAAAGAAAGCCAACAGGATTCTGGGTTGCATCAACAAGGGCATCGCCAGCAGAGACAAAGAAGTCATTATCCCACTCTACTCAGTGCTTGTCAGGCCACACCTGGAATACAGTGTTCAGTTTTGGTCTGCGCTATACAAAATAGATGTGGACAGGCTGGAGAGGGTCCAGAGAAGGGCCACCAAGATGATCAAAGGACTGGGAAGCCTGCCATATGAGGAAAAGCTGAGAGAACTGGGTTTGTTCAGCCTTGAGAAAAGAAAGCTCAGGGGAAACCTTATCACCATGTTCCAGTATTTGAAAGTTGGCTACAAAGAAGATGGAGGCTCCATTTTACAAGGAGTCACATGGAAAAGACAAAGAGTAATGGGTACAAGTTACTCCTGGGGAGATTCCGACTGGACACAAGAGAAAAATTTTTCACAGTGAAAAAAATCAGCCATTGGAATGATCTCCCCAGGGAAGTGGTGGATTCCCCATCACTGGATACTATTAAGATTCAGCTAGACAAGGTGCTGGGCCACCTTGTCTAGGCTGTGCATTTGACAAGAAAGGTTGGACCAGATGATCCTTGAGGTCCCTTCCAACCTGGTATTCTGTGATTCTATGAATTTGAAAATACTTTTGTCCTTTTTGCATGTCATTAGTCATTTGTAGTCATTTCTAGTCTTTCTGTAACCTTATATTAGTCAACTAATATAACCATGTCTTTCTCCTCCTTTGTCTGTCCAACTGGCAAGCAACCAGAAATTTTAACTTCTATCCCATATCTACCTTGGACTTTATGCTTTGAAAATTTAACACAATGTTATTATGCCATTCTCTAAAACCATACACTTAACAGTATGGTATTATCAGTCCTCCTGTGTATTGGCAATATTTTTCAGCTTTTAATCACATCTGTTGTTCAGTAGCATATCTCCTTTTTTATGCTCACACCATTAATGAAAATATTAAGCAAGATCATTTCCAAGATCAGTAATTTAGGAATACTTAACCTTCACATGAAATGTCCAATTTTTGCAGAACCCACTGTGATCTGTCCTTTGGCTAGCTCCTTGCCCAGCTTCAGTTCTTCTAATAAATATCATTTCCTTCAACGTCTTCGGTTTAGTAATTTGCCTTGTAGCCATACAAAGCGCTTTCTGAATTCCAGACAGGGCAAATTTACCATATTTCTTCACCTTTAAAATAAGTTATCTTGATACTTTTGCATAAAGATAGAATTGGATAAAATCTATCTTACTTGAAATTTGTCTCAACTGCTATTAATATCTATTTTCTTCTTTTTTTTAATCCCTTTTTTTTTTTAAATCTTACTTTCTACTCTGCTCTGAATAATGCTCCTGCATTAGTCTACTTTTCCCCTTTTCAACATGCTTATTATTTTCCCACTCTATAGAGTTGATATAGGTTTATTTCAAGGCATGAGACAGGATCTGTGATTTCACATGCAACTTCTTTCTGCATGTGAGTTCTGAGGAATTTGGTGTTGACATTTGTTCATCTTGAACTGAGCCAGTGTCAATCCCACCCAATTTAGTAATTCCTTTTAAATTTTCTAAGGATGTGTTCTGTCTCATCATCAAGGTTGTTGACAAAGAAACTGAACAATTCTGGCTTCAGTTTCAACCATCACAATATTCCATGTGTTAGTGGCCACCAACTGGATTTCAAATGACAATCCTTTGAGCTGGGCCATCCAGTCAGTTTTTAATTCATCTAACAGGATTAGCCTTTAGTTCCGCCACTTCCAAATGAAACAGCTGTAGGAGATGGTGTTAAAAGGCTTGCTAAAGTCAAGCTACATTACATCCACCTCTCTTCCTCATTCACGTAGCCAGTCATTTAATCTCAGAAAGCAATCCTGCTGATCAAACATGATATGGCCCTCATAAATCCATATTTCTTGTTCCTGACTGCCTCCTTGTCCTTCATGTGTTTGTAAATGGTTTCTAATTGGATATGCTGTTGGTTAGAGCCTAAGATGAAGCTGAGTGGCCTATTATTTCAAAATTCTGTCTTCTTGCTTTTTTTAAGAGACAGTGTAAGATTAACCTTTCTTTTACTGATCATCAGGAAACCCCCTGACCACCATGACTTTGCATAGAAAATGACAGTGATCATTCATGGGTGAAACCCACGTAGCCCCAAAGATCTGAATATATCCAGTTTTTGTTGATAGCCCTAGTCTGCTGTCCCTGTCCATCCAAACCCTTACTGTTATGCACAGGGGTCTGAGAATAAACTTGCCCATGAACAATGAGACAAAATAGAATCATAGAATCATAGAATGGTTTGGGACCTTCCCTTGGAAGCGACCTTAAAGATCATCTAGTTCCAACCCCCTGCCCTGGGCAGGGACACCTCCCATTAGACCAGGTTGCTCAAAGCCCCACCCAGCCCGGCCTTGAACACTTCCAGGGATGGGGCATCCACAACTTTTCTGGGCAGCCTGTTCCAGTGCCTCACCACCCTCACAGTGAAAAATGTATTCGTGATATCTAATCTAAATCTACCCTCTTCCAGTTTGAAGCCATTACCTCATCCTATCACTGCATGCCCCTGTAAAAAGTCCCTCTCCAGCTTTCTTGTAGGCCCCCTTCATATACTGGAAAGCTGCTATAAGGTCTTCCTGGAGCTTTCTCTTCTCCAGGCTGAACAACCCCAACTCTCTCAGCCTGTCACCAAAATATGTGATGAGTACTTCAGCTATTTTTATATCATATCCACCTATGTTGTTGTTTTTTTTTTCTTTTCTTGATATCTTTGAAGAGTTCTTCTTACCTGTTTCAGTTTTCTTACAAGACTGGAATCAGTTTGATCTTTGACAGGTCTTGTCTATGCTTATGACTCTTGACCTGTTAAATGTATTGTTCTTTGCTGATGTGTCTTTTTTGCCATTTTTTTCTAGTTCTTTACTTCTAATATCTTCCCCCCACTGCCACCCCCAGTTAATTATTCATTTAACTAGTTCTGGAATCCTTCCATACAGGATTTTTACCCCTTGCCTTAATGACACAGAAAAGTTTCCATTACAGCTTTTATGCACCTTAGCCATGTAAATTTTGTTGGTATCTCTAGTTAGATTTCCATTGTAGCTAATGCATTTTACTATATTATAAAATTCTAAGTGATCTCTGTATACCTATATGTACCGAAATCTGTATATACCATACATACATGTACCCATGTTTTTCCTCACCTAACAAGAAGATCTTCATCCCAATATTTGAGTATTATAAAGGAATGTTTGTAAGAAATATTTTTTCTTCCTAATTACAGTGTCTGTAAAACTATAATACGAAAATTGAATTAAAATTAAACTAGCTGTCTAATGTAACAGACTAAGTAATCTGGTGGAAAATTATCCATTTTAAAATCAGGTTTCTTTGGGTCCAGTTCTTTGCTTTTCTGTTGCTTCTGAAGGACATAATAGGAAGATATCCCTTTGCTTTTGCTTCCTGCATCCTTTGATCAATGGGCATTGAGGGTTGTCAGGAATATGTTTGATTACTGTGTGTTAACTTGCAAAATTTAGTCTTTTTTTTTTTTGGTCCATAGTACTAGTTATTTGGTATTTGTTGGTAGCCTGTTAATAAAATGTTTCTGGCTTGAAGAACTCATGACAGGCAATACCTCAAATTTTTCTGGGAAAGAGGATTGGGAAGAATCAGTTGATGTAAATTTAAATTTAAAATTTAAATATATTATCTGATCCTATTTACACTGAATCTCAGGTCTGTATGAGGCATCTTTGGACACTATTTTTGTTTAAATACAAGCAGTATCTCATTACTTCGTAGGACTGTAGAATATTTGCTGCTTCTAACAACTATAAAACATAGAATGAAAATAAAATGTATCTAATAATGATTGGATTAAATTTAGTAAACTATAACAGCTGCTGAAAGCAAACGCTCTCAACGTAGCTCTATATAATAATACAGAATTGTTTTAATCCATGCAGCTTTTAAAGCCACTAAAATTGAGTGGCATATACGAGTGATCCAGATGAATAAACGAACTGCACTGATGAGACCTGACTGAAGGAAATTTTTCAAGCTGCAGTGATGCATATGGTATAAAATTCACTAAAACACAAATTCTGCAGGAGGTACTGCCCCTATTTGTATGTATTTAATAATAAAATATATTTGTTTTTAAAGTCTACATCTTGCAGAAACTTCAGGGGATGAATAAAAAGAGATATGAATGATATGACTGAATACACTTCCGAGAATAATGAAACTTGACTGAAAGCCATTGAAACAGAGAAGGGCTACTCTGGATGCTAGATAACAAGAAGTCAGGGCTCCTGTGAGTGAAGGTGACAAAATGTCTTGAACTGCATACCAAATCTGCACCACCTAATGACAGATCAGCTCTTATTTTCAAAACCTAAAAGAAAAGGTTGTTTTTCCTTTTTTCTAAGAGGCTGAACTAGTTCTATCTATAAAGGCATTTAGAAAGTAATGTTTCCATCACAGAGACAAGCACCTCCATATTTTTGAAGATGGAATTTGGAAATCAAGCCTCAGTCATGAATGTAAAACAAAGATCATTTCAGATGTTCAACTGGGAGCTAAAAACCAATGTCAGTATTGGAAAATAGGCCTGCAGAGGTAGAGGAGATAGATAGATAGAAAACAAGGCAAAAGCAGCTCAGATTGGGAACAGGTAAAGTGGTGTAATTAAGCCACCTGGCTTCCCATCTGACACATTTTATTGAGGCTGTTGCTAAATATCATTGCTACTTTCAGCTTGAATTCAAGTTGACCCTTTTGGTCTATTCACTCCCCTCATGGCATACTAATCTTGATCTTTTTTATTCCCAAACCTTTATTATATGATCACTGGGATCTGCATTGCTGGAGAAATTAGGTCTTTCTGTTCCTTGCTTGGAAAAAGCTGTCCACCATAGCTTCTCCATTCCTTTATTAAAAAAAAAAAAAAAAAGAAAAGAAAAAAGTAAATAAATGTTTCTGTATCTAAATCTCGTTTTAATTTTCTGAATATATTCTTCACCTGAATACAAAGTAGGGGCCAATGGAACTGCTTGAATGCTTTTGTACAATCCAAATACTCTTGTGTCAGAGCCCTCTCTTTCTACCCCTCTTTTGGATCTTTCTAGTCATTATTTACTCTCTCCTGCTAAATCCTTTCTGCAGCTACTTTTCCTGGTGACAGCAGCAGCCTGCAAGTGTCAGGCACATTTATCCTCCTATATTTATCCATTGTCTCTGGTAGATTGTGTAAAAAAGATACCTAAATCAGACTGAAAGATGTAAGGAGGGAAGAAAGCCATTCAGAAGGAAAAGTAACCGCTGGAGTAAGTGGATGTATCATCAGGATCAAACAGAGAGCTGGTAAAATTTTGTAGGGGATAAGAACAGATAATGTGAGAACACTTGCAACAAAGGGAAGTTGAACCATCTCCAGGTGGTTTCCTAAGAAAACCAGGACATCTGACCAACAGGTTGATTAGGAATTCTTAATGAAGCTGTACATCTCAGCTTAATTTTACCTAGCTATGCAAGTATCCACTAAAAATGGTCTTAGTGGAGAGACTGTCTTTATCTCGGCTGCTGACTGTTCCCCTGCCCACAGCCCAAGCTGCGCACTCTGCCAATGGTCTTCCTCAGCAAGGATGAATTTGAAGTTCCGAAAGGGTAAGGTCATGATTTGATAGGTTACTGCAATTCCCTTAGCCTTTTCATCAGTACTAGAAGGAGATGCATGGATCATATTCTTGTTTCAGACCAACAGATGTCCAAAAATGTATCCAATTCCATGATGAGCAAGGTGTGTAAAGATGAATTTCTATGGCTTCAAATAAATTTTATATCTTAAAATTGTATCTAAAACAAGTCCTTTGTGATGAAAGAAGGCAACACATTTTGCAGAGGCCTAGTTATTCTGAAGTAACTTTCCTCAAAGCAGGTGCTCATCAATATATGTATTCTTTTACCTGTGCCCACAAACAATAATTGAAATCATACAAGGTGAGAGCTAGGAATCCATAAGAGGGACTAGAATATTTTTCTACACTGTAATAAGCTAGGTAAAACATACAGTGAAATCTGTACATTGGAACACCCTAAAGAAGCACAGGGTCTCCAGCTACGGCCCAGTTATTTGCAATTACAATGCTGATTCTAGATATCCCTATCATAAAGAAAAAAGAAGCAAATTGAAGGCTAATCATATTTGCATGAGTAATACATAGTTATGGTATGCCTTTAAAGGCTTATTCCTCTCTAAACAAGGAGGCTTTATACCCGTAAATTAAATAGTGTTAGGGCACAGACATGGGCCCTGAAGGTGAATTCCTTATGCCGTTATATTGTTTGAATACTCCTTGAGGTGCACACAGCACCTACCAGCTAGTACTCCCCCAGCTGCCATTCCCAAGGAGCCGGTTGGATCACACCACCCTGGAGGATGGAAGAGTTTGATAGCTGGGACGTGGATAAAGTTTTCCAGAGGATACGCATTGGCACTGTTTAGTTTACACGTACATTATCACCTTTGTGTCCTACATATGTTTCATCTGAGATGCTCAGCTTTCCCTTTTTTTTTTTTTTTTTAAATGCAGTTTGGGAAAGGAGACAGGTAGCAAATGTGCAGAAATCCCACAGTGGATACTTATCTTGTATTTTTTTAGGGGAAAACTGAGAAAGAAAAAGAGTTATGGTGCACTTAACTGCTTTCAGCAGTAAGATAAGGGTGTGTGAGGGTGTTGGATGTATAAAATGATAATGCATGAGTGTGGAATTTTATGAAATTTGGGGGTTTAAATGAAAACAGTGTTCCTTGTCAAGCTCCGTGGAGTAAAAACAACACTGAAATGCCCACAGGTTTCATTGCATTATTTCTTCAGGTTTTGACATTCTGTAGCTGAGAACCACTATGCTAAGTAGAGAAATGTTGCTCTCCAAGGACACAGGAGGGAAGGTGCTTTCCAGCTCACTTGTAATGGGTGTTTTCCCAGCACACGGAATCATTCCCAACCAACCTGCTTTGCACATCTCCTTAGCCTCGCCTCTTGCTGTTCGCCTTCACCAGTCTCACAGTGCAACACCGGAAAAGCAAGCACGGCTCTTACCAGGTCTCAGAAGACCAGCTGAGTTTGAACAGTGCAAAAATGATCTTATAGTCTGAGCTCATGTGCTGAGACTGGTAACCAGATCACAGAAGTTCTGGCTTGCAAATAGCTGATGAGAAGGTTTCTTTTCGGCATTACTGTCGGCAGTGGTGGCAAGATTTAAACCATCTCTTTATGGAGAGGGAAGGCTGTGTGAAGAGTGGCTTGTCAAAACTCCTGGTGAGCACATAGAAAAGGGATGATTTGGAACTGCAAATTTTCTTGAAAAATTCAAGGACTCATAGTAGTAAAATGACAGTTATCGTCCACACAGAATGTGGGAACAATACAAGGAAGTAGAATACATATTTTTTTCTGGGGCTGGAATTATGGTGGAGAGTTGTTTTCATTCTTTAATAGCAAACCACTGCAAGCTGCAGTTAGTGGGAAACTAGAGTTTTTAGCTTGAAGTTCCAGTGTCATTTAGCTGGGCTTCTGTATTACTCCAGTAATATAATGTCTAGACACCAATAACTGAAGTGG
>VYZM01019497.1:51079-127527 GCA_013398915.1 Dromas ardeola | reverse complement strand
AACATGTTCTGTTTACAGATCAAAATCTACTGTAGAAATGACTTTTCAGACATGAACATATTACTTGTTACCAGCATTTTATAATTCTGTAGCATGCAATAACATAACAAAAATAAAAATTAGTACATTAACATAGCCTATAAAATGATAAATAGATATCAAGCTTGATTATATACTGACAGTTGATGTTGAATACAGCTTGGACACTTGGATTTTCTCAAANAATATATAAAGGGGGCTTAAAGAAAGGTGGAGGGAGACTTTTTACCAAGGCCTGTAGTGACAGAACAAGGAACAATGGTTTAAAGTGAAAGAGGGTAGGTTTAGGTTGGGCATAAGGAGGAAATTTATAATGAGAGTGGTGAGACAGTGGAACAGGCTGCCCAGAGAAGTTATAGATGCCCCATCACTGGAAGTGTTCAGGGTCAGGTTGGATGGAGCTTTTAGCAATCTGATCTACTGAAAGGTATCCCTGCTGACGTGCTGGGCTAGGTGATCTTTAAAGATCCCTTCCAACCCAAACTGTTCTGTGCTTGTATGGATATCTTCTAGATGGTTTCCCAAAAAATGCCCTTCATTCTAAAAAGTCTCATTGTACTCTAGTTAGAAGAGCTGGGATGCTGCTTGCTATATAGGTGATCATACTATGTTGCAACAAGAGGTGGGAGGAGTATATGAAATACCTTCTCTTCTTTGGAGTAGTGATGTCTCTTGAAATGAGGAGTCGTATGGTAAAACTCCATTACTGATATTGCTTGAAGTCCTTAATGAGAGCAGAGACACCATGTTGTACTAGCTCCTGTGCAGGGGTGGTAATAGAAGGTGGACTGATAGTCTTTGTCTCAAAGACCTTATAATCTAAATGGATGGGAAGAATAACAAGAATAAATAGATTTACAATTATTTGTGTGTGGAAATACAGATGGAATGTGGCAGAACTCAAACAGAAACCTGCAGTTCCTGGCAATATTTTGCCTGCTGGATAAGACTGTGCCTCAGGGTCCCAGTTACATATAATGCTGTGCAGTGATGTCTGCCTGAAATACCTGATTCTTGTTTTCAAATCCAGTTTTGTGAGCTGATGCTGATCCCTCAGTATATAAATAATCACCATCTATTAAACAGTGTTGCATAATGCCTAAAATTTCCCATCATCTTCTTTGATAAATCTGTGCATACTGGTTAGAAACCACCATAACACTTTCTCCTTCCCATGGTGTACTTAAGTTTACAATGCAGTGCACAGGGCAATTTTAGTAAAGTTAATGTTGCATACTTTTATCAAACAGACAATAAAACTAATTCAGATCATGAGCATTGAGAAAATTCTCTCTTCTGGAAAATTAAGAATGTTTCTTCTGTGTTTCTAAGGAAAAAACCCCACTAAAACACACTTTTCTCCTGCTCTAACTTTCAGTTCATCCATCCTTCAAAGGTTTCCAGGTTAAAAGAAAAATGATGTCCCTCAGTTTCCAGTGTGCACATTTTCTTTCAAGAAAGTCTATGTACTGCTGCTTTAAAATTAACTCTCATCTTATGGCAAATGGAAACCAATGAAGCAATCAGACTCTTGTAACTGCAGTCGAATAGCTTTCACCAACTTTTTATTAGGAACAGGAAAACAGTAATTAAAGCACTGAAAATATACTTTTAGAAACTGCAGAAAACACAGGGGCGTTTGATTGACGTAAGAAAAACTCAGAGTCCTTCTGCGTTTCCTTTGCCTAAAAGAAATGGCTCACAGTATAAATAAAATTGATTGATTTGGGTAGGATTTAGGAGCCTGAGCTCCACTAACAGTCAATGGGATTTATCCTAAATCTCTTGGTTGTTTCTGGGAATCTCAACCTTGAGAAAGATCTGTTGTTAAACATGCTGCTTTTTTTTTTTTTCTTTTTTTCACTGCATATAGCAGAGATACGCATTTTCATTATTAATCGATGGTTCGCTCCCTACATCCTATACTCACAGGGTTATTTTCATTGATTTTGAAACAAGTATCTTAAACAACATGTTCTGTTTACAGATCAAAATCTACTGTAGAAATGACTTTTCAGACATGAACATATTACTTGTTACCAGCATTTTATAATTCTGTAGCATGCAATAACATAACAAAAATAAAAATTAGTACATTAACATAGCCTATAAAATGATAAATAGATATCAAGCTTGATTATATACTGACAGTTGATGTTGAATACAGCTTGGACACTTGGATTTTCTCAAAAATGTGAAATTTATTTATAGCTGTTGCTTTTTGTATTGGAATAATGCTCCCTAAGCCTTATGGCAAGTCTTTAATGTTTAGGGGTGCCTTTAAGAAGGAAATATAACTGACTGCAAATTATCAGGCTGTCAGAGGGAGTAGGGAGAAAATCTGGTTGTTATGTCCTGGGACGAGAGTCGTCATTGTGGAAGCCAAATAGATGGTCTGAGGGGAAAGAATAGCTGTCACATTATGTGCAGCTCTTTGAGTGACAATTTTTGAATTGATAGAGGTGAGTGAAGGCATTGAAATTATTCTGATTTTAGCTGTCTCCTTTATCTAATTTATCATTACTGGTTTTCATCCTTTCTATTCTACCCCCCACTCTTTCTAATAATCTCTTTTATTGTTATTGATTTTATTTCTTTTTTTCCCCTTTTTTGGAAAATCTTCCACTGGGTTGGTATCCAGTACAAGAGTTTTTCCAGTAAACAGATGGAAGTACATTGGGAAATCCTTCTAATGGAAGTGTGGCTGCCACCAGAAAAAGAAGCATCTTTTTTTCCTGGTATAGTTAAGCCATCCATTGCAGCAACAGACACTGTAGCCAGAGAAAAGTTCTTTTGCTTTTGTAAACTTCACATACATATTGGCGCTGCATAATTTCAGATTAAGGTGTGCCATTCATGTCATAGTTATTGTAGGACAAATCATACATTTTTAAATTTCCAAATAACAAAGTTTGACTAGAAACAGCTTTGTAGTATACATATAGCTTCTGAGTTCCCTTCCTAACAAAATGTTTCCCTATTTTTAATTTCTAAGTATTTATCTCTTTGTCCTGTTCTTTCTTCTGAAACACTGCTGCCTAGATTTTAATACTTGCAATTGTCTCAGGAAGCATAACTGAGACCTGCTTTATTCTGAAAATATTCTGAAATTCAACAAATGTTATAGGCAACATAACGATATAAACTAGATTGTTTATACAAAAACAAAAGGATAAAATGTGTCCAGGAATATCTTTCGACAGCTGACAACTAACGCTTTGCTCTGCCTTTACCCTTTCCAGATTTTGGAGAAAACCTGTCCTTTGCCACATTGCTAGGCAAAGTCAGCACAGGGAACAAAAGTGGCAGGTTTTAGCTTTGCTTTTCTGCTTACCCTCTCAGCTTTTTGTCTCTAACTTTGTTTTAAAGGATAAAAGTTTACATTTCAAACATAGCAATATCAAAGGCTCTGGCCCATCTGAACCAGCCTGTCCTTTTTTCCTCAAAAAGGACAAGTGATGCATCCAGCTTTACTGGGTTCTTTTTTTTTAATTTAGCCAAATATTTCTTTGTTTCATCCCTGTTTCTTTGCAATAAATGTACAGAAAATGATATTCCTCAGAAACCAATAAGAAGAAAAAGAGTAAAACTGCACTGTAAAGCAACCATTTTACTCCAAAATAAGCCCTCTTTCCAGTTCTGCGCCCTGTGCTTCTCTCTTGGCATGCAGAGATCTGGTTCCTTACAGACGTTCTTAGAAACCTGCAACACCACCTCTGACTTGTGTGTTTTCAGTCAGCATATCTATGTCTTCAACGAGCTTCTCTGTGCTCTGGGCTTTGATCTCTGTCCTTACAAAATGAGACTTTGTAATTGTTTATTCCTTTCTCCTGAATAAAAGATGTGACTAACATATATCCTCTCAGCAAGGTCAGATACTACCACCAACAACCACCAGAATCCACAGTTATCATCTCTGATGTCCCTAAAATTTTGCTTTATATAGGTCCTTCTCATCTGTTATATGCATTATGTGACTCTCCTGATTCAGAGTATAATGCCTTTAGGGGAAAGACCCCATCATAATACAGATATGTACGTAGGGAAATGTGGTTCTAATCTCAAATGGTATATTTATACCTCCATGCAAATAAATTATTGATGCAAAAGAAAGATTTTGAATGAATATAGAAGCAATCCCAGCTTCTTTTGTAAAGCCATGCAGAGTTCTTCATAGTATGTAAAGTAGGACCTTGAAGTATTTAATGATTTTGTACAATAATTATTATTTTCCTTGTGGGTTTTTTTTTTCCCTTAAGCTGCTATATAAAATATATACCTGTTGTATAAAATATATTTTTCAGCGCCAGGTTCAGTACTTGATACCCAGAGTTGGTATTAGCCAGAATAAAACAAGGATTTGGGGAAAAAACAACAACAACAACAAGAGCGCCTCAGAAAAGGATAAAAGAATAAAATTAAGAAAAACAAGAGAAAAGAAAGACAAACATATGGATAAGACATGCAGGCTTAGGAATTTGAATGTTCCCTGGTTGCAGAATCTGTCATTGCTTGAGGCAACAGGCTGATATGTGAATTGCACCTTTGCAAGGTGAGAACATTTAAGGCATAAAATAAGGGTAGAGCGAGAGTGAGCAGAATTCACACCAGACAGATGTGTGAACTCACCTAGGGAGCAGTAGAATCAAAGGTTCCTCTCAGAAACACTACAGCCAAGGCGTAATAAAGCTATTAAGGACATAGAAAACAAGAGCATAGTTTAAGTTCAGTGCATATTAAATATTAAGAGCTCAGACAACACTAACTTTTGAAGAGCCATTCTCAATTTCTGTATTGTACCAGCAGCCCTACATGTTTTTGACACTTTTTTAATATGAGTTTGAGGCTGTGGTGTAGAAAGAAAAATGTATGAATAACATTACAATCCATGAAATAGTGGGATCAATGCATTTTAGTATAGGCTTTCTTATTTAATTTCTAGCAAACATCTCTGTTCTCATTGCTGACAGCTTCATTTACACTGGCTTGACTGAAAGATGAGCACCCAAAATTGCCACAGCTCTGTATTGTACCTTGCAGCACAGAATGTAAAGCAGAAGTGGCAGCTTGAGCCAGGAGAAATCACAGGGATGGGAGAAGGGGGACATTTCTCAGAAATGTTTATCTTTCACAAACCTATTTTCAGGTAGAAATTATATCTTGGAAATTTAAAGCTCAGCCTCTGCTGGTAAGAGAAACATCTTGTATGAAAAAAGCAAGCGATTGCCTGCCCCACGCACTCCTCTCATCTATCCGAATCCTTCTGCTCCATTCACCATTTCACTTTAATAGGTTCTCTGAGACAAATGCAGCAATTTCAACCCCCCTGTCTCCCAGTAAGAGACACTGGAAATGAAATTGTCAGTAGTGAAAATGGTGATGCCTCCTGTGTATTAAAATATTTGCTGAAATGAAGTGAACTCTATTTTCACTAATGCACTATGTTCCATAAGTAATCTGATCGTTTCTCATCCCTGTGTACAGAAGCAGAGCTCCTAAGATGAAGCTGCTGGTGGCATTTGGAGTGCTTTGTACCTGGAACCTGATAAAAAAGTTCAGTCTAAAATTTTTACAGGTTTTGCAGTGTCAACCTATCAATATGGTATAAGGCAATGGGGCTATTGACTGTGGTCCAGCCCAGTTTCTGCTGCCACATTTTATTTATATGCAACACAACTGTACACTGAAGGGCACTGTTGGTAGCAAGCCAGGTTGCTCCCTTAGTAGCATCTAGTGTTTGCCAATGTATCACTGATGAATAGGTCTTGGGGTTAACAGGTAGGTAAAGACTTCAGGCTTCACTGACAGCTCAGAGACACCAGGATCAAGCATAAAGAGTTTTTGAAGTAAGCAATTTTAAAACATGTGAAGTCCTGAATGGCAGCTGCTACTCTGAGCTGTGAGAGATTACAGGTGGGAGGAAAAGGGGAAAAAAGAGGCCTTATGGTAGACTGAAGTGGTTTGGAGTTTCTCCTATGGATAACAGTGGGGTTGAGTCAAGCTTAAATAGCCTTATGACTCTCTCTATCCCAGTAAAGCTGCACACATTCCCAGTGCTCCTCTGCCTGTGGAGACACTGCAAGGGTAGCACTTGCATTAACTCTATCTCTTCCGATCACGGGTCAAAAAAGAAAATCTACTCAAGCAGAAGCAGTGAAGGTAAAACCAGTCTGTTGGATGCAGGCACATACAGCCTTTTGCCAGATTAATCCTACTAAAAAAGAATACCATATTTCCTAGCTGGTCTGTGAGGAAGAAGATCTGGTCTGCTCGGTTTAGGTGCATAAACTTTGATGGCCAGGATCTCCTCCTTGAGATTATCAAACACAGTCACCTGCCTTGCTGTGCTGGAGAGGAAGCATGGGCACCCACCTCAGGTCCCAAACACAGTTTGATCAGGAGCAATCATCACAGAAAAATAGCAGTCATCCTGTAGCTGACAAAGCCCTGTCATAAACTGACTGGCAGAGAGTATCTTAGAAGGGTTTTGTATTCACAGTATGCAGAGATATAGTAGGTCTTTCCCTTTAAAGGGTTATTGTCCTTCACCCTCCTCCCTGCAGGCAGACCTTTGCACTCTGGAGAGCTCAACTGAAATCAGTATAGTTCAACAAGGGCACAGGGCTTCACAGCTCATGTAGAATTGGAGGATAATTAGGGACAAGATACAACAGGTGCATTACAGACACTGGGAGGCAAAAGAGAGAAGGGACAAGAATAAAAGCAATCCTGCCATTATGTAAGCTAACTGTGCACAGCCTGACAGTTGAATATATAGCTTCTAAATTGTGTACAATTTTATAGTTCCAAAATATGACACTGAATCAGTACTTCAACATATCCCACTAATCCTTGTACTGGATCTAAGAGTACACCCACAAAAGCATCAAACTGCCTTACTCCTTTTGAGTCCCTGGCATTTTTTGAGTTCCAGGGAAGGCAAATTCTCTCACAACAATAAGTCTTTCAGATCCCAATCCTTATCCTTGTTCCATAAAAACAGATCCACACAGCTCGACAGTAGTGCAGTGGAAATTCAGCAAGAGATTCAGGATCACATCTGCAAAGCCAGATTCATGTCCTATATATCTTAGCTACCATTTAAAAAAAGCAGAGCTGAATGTGTGTGTGGAGGAGGTGGGGGTAAATTCTCCCATTGGGAATAGCAGCCGCTTGTGTATAAAAACCTAACAAATTATAAGAATAACTTAGAAAAGGCATAACTTCAAGTTGTTGTATTGAAACTACCTATCACTGTCAAATACATCAAGCAAAATTACTTAGCATTTGCATGTAGTGAAAAATATCGCTGTAGAAGTCTGACATGTTGTTGTAGATTATCAGTTCTGTCTAGCTTGCCAGAGAAAAAAAGTTAGCTGGAGACTATGATGGACAGGAATGAGACCAGAAAGGAAACAAAAAGCCAAAGATGATGAGTTAGAAATGCCATCAAGCCAGAGGGTTCTCAGTTTGGTGCCATGCTTTTCTGCCATGATCACCTCTTCCAGTGTCTATCTTTTCTGTCCATTTCTGGGAGCTCCCTGGAATAACGTCACCCTCTTCCTGGACTCTGACAAAGGTTTATGTAGTACTGAACAGGGCAGATGTACTCCTTTAGCCAAGGACATCAACAGAGGGATGTCCTATGCCTTGGAAGGGAAAAGGCCTTGGCCTGTATGACACACCTTGGTTTGTAGTTGCACTCTATTTTGCCAGAACTTATAAGTGAATAATGAGACAAAAAATGGAAGATTCTACATAGCCTACAACAGGTTTCTTAAACAAAGCTGGGATGAATATATTTCACTTTGGCTTCCTCTGATCTGTGGTTCATTAGAAATGGAGGCCCAAAGAGAAGTCCATATATTATGGATTATGTATTAGGTGCTGCAGAAGCTACCTACAGGTATCAGGGTTGATGAATGACCAAAAAAAATGTCTGGGTTGCTGAGGACCTAATATTTGCATTGAATTGAATGAGATTATCATGAAAGCTACTGAAAAGCTTCAAATTATAAACTTTCTGATAATTCTAATTGCATTTCATTCAAGATTTGCATGGATCTCTTTATATTCCTTGGGTTTTTCAGCAAGCACAATTATCTCAAATATCTCAGTCACAATTTAATTCGAAATGCAAATAAATTATCCTATGACTTCAGAGAAGAGATCTCATTATTCAAATAAAATCATTACTAGATAATCAGCGCAATTTTGTAGAGATGATGTGCAAAATCAAAGTGTGCATTTAAAATCTGTGAGTGAAGCCCTGGCCCTAATAAATCAGTAGGAATTTTGCAGCTGATTTAAAAGGGAACAGGAGTCCACTAAGTATCACTATTTCAATAAAATATATGAATTCAAGTGATGATGACAAACATGAAATAATTTTAAATCTATCCAAAATCTGTTAATTCTCATTCCAGCAATAAAAAAAAATCCAGGGTTGCTAAACGCTCACATTTGAATGAACAATAATTCTTTTATTTTAATAATATGAAAAAGAATAAAGATCCAGAGGACTGTCTTCTTCCTGTAACTCATTAGAATATAGGCTCTATAGGCTCATATATTCTATATATGAAGCTCTAAGAACTCACAGTGCACTCTCTGCTTGTACAAAAAGCCAATTGTTGCACAACTCTTATCTCCCTTTTCTCAATTTGAGATGGTACCTTGGTGTTGGTTGGCTTCTATCAGCTGCCCTGAATGTAAATATTGAAAGAGAATAGATAGATTTTGCAAGATGTCACAATCATGCATTATTTTTCCTAGAGAATAGTAAACTCTTAATTCTCTGCAATATTTGTCACAGTAACTTGACATCCACTGCTACTCAGACAGCAGTAGGGTAAATATGGTGTAACAGGTTGCTGATAAATGCTCCCACCCAGATCGGGACATTCACCTGCTCTGCTGCAAGCATAGGATCGAAGACAAGTATGTTAATATATCTTCAAGAAGAGATGTGTTTTCATATCCAGCAGCTGTTACAACTTTTCTAATCTGCCCCAATGATTTATGGCATCACACAAAAACCATCATTCCAACTTGCAAATGCTCTTCCAGAATTTGCAGTGTTGCTTAATGCAGTAATACCTGTAAGTCAAATGGATCAGTCTGGATGGCTCCACAATGCTAATTTTCTCACTTTATTGCTGCTGGGTAGATCAGTTATAGGACTGTGCATTGGTTACTGTGTTAGCTAATTCTAAATTCATCTTCTCACCTGACTGACTCTATCAGACCTTCCTTAATGGAAGAATGTGCTCTTAAGAGGTGTGGGACACTTTTGGTTTGCCAAGCCAGTGAGTTTGATAATAGCCTGAAAAAAGACCCTAGATTCATTTCTCTTGAGTTTCTTACTCACTTATACATTAATAATATATAGAATTATATCACTATATAATATATAGTAAAAATATGTAGTCTTATTTTAATCTAAGGTACAGTGACTCAGAGGTTCTCCTTAATGACCACTAAGAAGCACTTTAGTTGGCACACAATGTCTGCTTTCTTTCACAAATGCCAGCAGGACTGCTAATATGAATGTCTCTCTGTATTCTGCCTCCCACAAAACAGCGTTCTGCACAGAGGAGTCATTCAAAGTATACTAGTGTAAGCAGAGTGGCCGATGCCAAAGGGAGGATGCACTCCCAACTTTCTCCCAAGGGCTCCAGGTGGGATGGAGCAAAAAGGGAAGCATTGATTGGTTGGTTTCTTGTGGAGAGAAGGAAAAAGAAAATGAGTCAATGGGCAGGCCTGAGACATGTGCAATTTATTTATTTTGTTTTATGATAAGTGAGATGTCTCTGTTAAGAAGAAATCTTACGATGTTGAGGAAGATTTAGTAATTTTGTGAAGGCGTAGAAATGTGGGGCAGCTAACTATTTCTGACTGCGTATCAACTCTCTGCCCTCTGTTAAATCAATCACTTGCCACATTGGGCTGCAAATGCCACAGGTTTAGAAAAACACCTGGGTGAGAGAGTCTGCATAGGGGGTTGCTTATAGGTGAAAAACCCTGTGTACTCGTTGCACTCCCATTCACATTGCAGAAATCACTATGGAGCCAAACCTGTTAGCAACGGTGCGGTGGGCACTGGGAGGGCCTGTGGGCATGGAGTGGGACGGGCTGGCAAGGCAGCTGATGGCGCAGAGCCGCTCTGCCTGGTGAAATCTCTTCCCCACAGGGTAAAAACAAAATCAATGGGATTTGACAGTCTCAAATTAGAAAGAAGGTACTACTGCAGAAGCTGGGAAACAGTCAGGTGTCCTAATAGTTGTCTTACCAAGGAGCTAGAGAGAACTGTGAATAGTTACCTAAACTATGGAGAAGGCGCAGTCATGTATTTAACCATTCTCTTTTCTCCTTTCAGTAAAGGAATGTTTTTGAAGCCAATGATATCTTTGTGACTGAGGGAGGAAAATTAATTCGCTGAGCATCAGGCAGCCCAGGTTTATCCTTGCAGACTTGTTGATGAGGGCTTGAGCTGGTCCTTCTTAATGATCCCAAACATTTAAATCCAGATTTACATAATGACCGTGAAGAACGGGGGTTTCGCTAGGGCAACTAAGCAAAACCTTAGGGATGAGGGTCAGGGTTTGAGTTTTTCCTGTTCAACTCAACTAAGTTAACCAGTCAACCGAGAAAATAAACTCTCTAATCAGAGCTTTCTTTCTCTCGAGTCCAGGCACATCCACTGTGGATCTGTAAGGAGTTTGCCTAAACTTGCCATCATGGGTGTTTAGCACAGGAGGCTGCCAGAGAAATAAATACATCCATTTTCCAGCTGTTTTATGGTCCCTTAACAACAAGACTTAGAAGATGGCCAATCATTTTCATATAAATGTAACCTGAAAAAAATAACACAATTAAAAAAGGGTTTTTTACCACTGCACATTGTAAGGCTGAATATGTACTGCACAGGCACACCACAATTCAAAGTGTAATTCTAGTTTCAGGTGTTGTGTTCTTTCATGAAGGCTTACAGACTTTATAAAGTAATCTCTCAAGAGACAAGGGCTCACAGTATAGAGCTGTGCTAAGGTTCTTCCAAAAATAAATAATCAATAGAGAGCTACCCTACTGAGTGAGAATATTGCAAGGAAACAGCATGTTATGGAAAACTGTATCATCATTTTATACCTAAGCAACAACAAAAAGAAAGGAAAGATTGTTAAAACTGCAAGATGTGCAGCTAGACTGTCATCAGAGCAGGAACTGGTAAGTGAAACTGAAAAATATTAAATTGCTTTTTTTCAGATACGGAGTTACGGGGTCTGAATCGCTTCCTTTGCACACCCTCTGAAGGCATTAGGAGTGACACAAAGAATGCAAGATCAGGAGCCTGCAGCAAAACCAGGGCTTAGCTCAGCCGCTCGGGGAATTTATGTTCTCTCTGCTAAGATAAATTAGAATAACAAATATTGGGAGCGACTAGACAGGGAGTTCACCTTGTTAAGTGGTTACCGTTTGTGCCCCAAGTAGAAACATGAAGTAACACGATTATGTCTGATTTACAAACAGGCAATTCTTTACTCTAGTTGGAAGAAATAATGATGCATTCCTGTCTTCATGTGCACCTTTAAGTCTGTACTCATGCAAGAGTTAGACTTCTTAAGCCGAATCTTTTATTGTTTAATTCATTATTTATATTACTGTTAGCATTAATATTTCATAGCCATTGGCCGTCTGTGAAATAAAAGAGAAACCCAAGTTTTAAAGTCAGAGAAGCAAATATATAAAACTGTATTTTCAAATATAAAATTTCCAAATAAAAATTAATGCAGGAGAAGTTCATGTTCTCTGCGTATAAACTTCATTAGTAATTCAAAAGCTAAGATAGCAAATCCCAAAGGTCAAGTCTTCCAAGTGATCTGGCTGACCCTGGAATCGTTCTGTGGGCCTTTCTCAGTGCTCTTAAGAAGAGTCTCCTGGGCCTTAGTGATATTAGATCTTTTAAGCCTGGCAGCTCTCATCCTTCCCATTTCTCTCATGAATCATAGAGGAACTCTGCCAAGATACACTGGATATATCCACAGCTTCCTTTGCCCATTATGTAAAACTGTAAAACATCTCACACAACTACCATTATGCAGCAGGTACTTATTCAAATCAATAATCTTTAATTTTTTTTCCGTCAGAACGAGAAGTAGATCACAGCAAATAGGACTGCTGTAATGTGACATCCTGATCTGAGCATCAAGACATTTTCACAATAAACAACATAGCCACAGAGCCCCACCAAAGAGCACACCGAAGCAGCAAGTGTCGGAGACACTTTGGTCGCTGGTGCTGCTGCAGCTCCGCAGTCTGGAGTGAGCAGGTCCAGAGGACCATCTGCAGCAACTGGCAGGAGGCAGAGGGCCAGCTGAGACAGCATCCCAGATGCCAAAATGTCTCATTATGGGCCTGTACAGACATGTTTAGTTTAGCCTATATTCAGTAGCACAACAGATAATTTTCTTTTGCTTTAAATTTTATTATTGATATAGGACTCCAGGTTCCCCCTTACTGTTTTATTGAGACAATCCTTCCAACTCTGTGTCTTCTGGATCTAGCTACTAAATTGAGTGAGATGATAAAGCATAATTTTCGGTTTTAAACAGTAGAACTGTGGATATGTATTAATTGCACACAATCTCTCAAAAATGAATTGCAGTTTTCAACTAAATCTCTACTAGTCTTCTCTTAGAAAGCTATGTAACACCAGCTAATGAGAAAACTGTTGTCTGTAAATATGCATGTAATAGATCACTATGACATAACATTTACAGTTTTAGGTATTTTCTTTAAATATGAAAATTGAAAGTAAAACCTTTCAAAAACATGAGTATGTGGATGGATTATTTTTTTTCTCCTAATGTACAAACTCCTAATCTAATCCTAATCTCATAAAAAGGAGATTTGCCGTTAATGTGGTTTGGCAAACAACAAAATACTGTTTTGAAGATTTGAGTCCAACTTCTCAGAGCAATGTTTCATCTTACTATTACTTGTAAAAGCTTCTATTTTCATTTGGCTTCCATTGGGCTCTGCTTTTGCCTCACAGACGTTTTCCTGAAAGAAACTTACCCTGAAGTAGGACTAACAACTCTACATTTGCTTCACTGACCCAATTTATTTCCTGGGACATTCTTAATTTTACCTGCCACTCCCAATTAACCTGTTTTTCCTTGGAGTTATTTAACTCTAACTCAAGTTTTTCTACCAAAATGTGTAGGATTCACCTGACCAGGTATAGACATCTACCTTTTAGTTAACCCGCCTCTAATTGCTCAGAAAAAATAGGCAATTCTAGGACATAATTCATCTCATTCTAACGTAGATGCCCAAAATAATGGAGTAAATTGCACTCTGCAAAGTACCTTTTTCATTTACAACTGACAATTAGGGAAGTGGGCCATGGATGGTTCAGTGGAGGTATCTACAATCTAGACCACTAGCCCAGCTGTGAAGATTTCTTTCAAAACTAAATTCTTTAAAGTGAAGTATTTTAGATTGCCTTCTGAGGCCAGCTTTTGTTAATTGCCTGTGTATGGTCTCTTTTTCATGATGATCTAACAGCTATTTAGGTGTGATCATTGATTAGGTGTTTGGCCAGCTTTGCAGCATCACACTCCCTGTGCGTTGGCAAGTTCCCAATGGAAGCTGTGTACCATTAACCTGGCTTTCCAATCTCATCAATTTACTCAGGTACAGATTTATGGTTACTAGGCAGAAGTATGTATCAGAAAAGATACCTTTTAAAGTTATGTAACACAGCATGCTGGAGGCTTAACATTTAACCCATCCCAGAGGATAAATCATGAAGTATATCACTGTATTAAATTAGAAAATACAAGTAGAATTTTAAAGCTTAAGGACTCAGATGATCAATATAGTATAAAGGCTCAAGGACAAGAATTAATATGTACTAAATTTATCTCAGCAATGATTCAGAATTAGAATATACAATAATGCAATGATACCTCAACAATGAGATTATTCTTTCACCTTCAGAACAACGCTATTATTTATTTTATTTTTCATCTTTTCTTTTTGTTGTGATTAAGCAGTTCTGAAGTAAAAAGTAGCCTGAAAAGAAATGATAAAATAAATTGAAAACAGGAGGTAATACAAACTGCCTCTGCAAAGAAATATCTGATTAAGCATCCTGCATAAATACACATAGGTAGATCTAGATGCAAAATTTTTACTAAGAGCATGGCAAATAAATCTTGCTCTGAGTCTTTTAATTCCACTTGTGTCTTGTTTAAAGGCTTCTCTATTAAGAACATATTTATATTTATTTGGGATGCCTTAACTATAAATCATTATTTTCTCTCCTCTTAATCCTAAACTGTAAAAACATGATTTTCACCTATTTTTAAAGTTAACAAATTAATTGTTGATCTTTTAACAAAATCATTGACAGGCTGGAAATCGTTCAACATCTTCAGATATGTTTATTTAATACATTTCTGTGACAGAAAAAAATGGCAGCAGTATTATTTGTTTGATGGTATGTCAGCTGTCTCTTCCACTGAACTGGTGAGAGAAGACCTAATTTCTTTATAACGCCTGATAATGCTTGGAAAAGGAGTCCTTCCGATGCATTAGGTAAGAATATACTTCAGAAGGCAGTGAAGTACTGATTTACCTTGACGGTTAGTTGACTAGCAGCAAAGCTAAATGAATGAGTTTATAGGATGAAATACACCTCTAAGCAGTAGGCCTGCCTAAGCCCAACATTCTCTTTAGATCCTAGGTAAGCCTTACTTTGCAAGCTTATGTGTAATTTAATTACGTATGGCAAAACTCTCAGACATGAAAAAGTCACCAGATACTTCAAAAGTCAAATCTGCAAGGTTTAAACTGAAAATATGACTCTTAGAAATGAGAGTCATAAACCGCTAGATAGCTTATCAGCTGAGGTGATAAATTTTCCATTACCTGGACCCCTTATGGTCTTGTTTCAGCAAAGCACTTAAACTTCCATATCCATAAATTCCACTGTACAAGTATAGTCACAAACACTTGTGTCCAGGAAGATGGGTTTTGTGGACTATCCAGACAAGAATGTAAAACTGTCTTTGTAACATGCTCGAGGGAGAAATGCAGAATGCAAGCGTGTTGTTAACCAAAGAGCTTTGTGGAGCTGAAGCCCTACTCCTTTGAGTAGTGTCAGGTATAGAAAAAGTGCCTGTGTGTCTCCTGAAATGGATATAACAGTGCCTGGGCAGATGCAGGCAAGCAGTAGGGTTACAAGGTGCAAGTAGACATAGAATCAGGGAAGAGTGGTGTAGAGCTGTGTCTCCTTGATTACTTAATTGGATGGATAGAAAGCAAAGCAGATTTATGCATGACTACTGCGTTTATGCATGGTAATCTGCTTCTCCCTGTACCTCAGCATAACCTTTAGTAAAGCAGAAGCCAGAAACATTTTTTTTTTTTTTTTTTTAATATACAAACCACTACGGGGCCACGGATCTCTAATATGATTTCTCGGACTATGAGCATGACTATACTTAGTAGTGGAAGTCAGAAAAATAACATTTTAGCATTCTCCAGATAACTCGGTCAGCAAGCAATCATGGGGGCCACAAATGCTCTAGCTTTTGTGTTAATAATTAATTGGTGAAAGTAGAAATCCTCTGTCCAAAATGATAGAGATTCAAGGATCAACTTATAACACAACTCTTTCCTGGATATCTGTAGAGATCTGATTCTGTGGGTTCCAGTTAAGTCAGTTAAGAAAATGCCAAATCAACATGCAACCTCTGTTACCCTGTTTTTCTGTTATTGACAGAAATGCAATTTAAAACAGGTAGCTACCCCCTATCTGTAAGTTCTACTGGTAGGTTGTTTCTGGAGATGACAACTGTTCCTTTCTTATTTTTCCTGTTGAATTCTGAATGCCTGTCTAAATCCTTCCCTCTGGGTCTTTCAAAAGTGTCATATCATAATAAGCTGCTCTTTTGGATAAATAAGCATTGACAGCACAAAGGCTGATAGAGAGATTCATTTGCCTTTACCACCAGAAAATCTGTGCGTAAAATTTTCCATTACTTACATGTTTTGCAGTCCCCCAAAGCAGCAAACTTGTGTTCATCTAACAATCAATTTTGTATAAGGAGTCATTATTCACAAACTGTTAATTTCCCATAAACAGAAATGTCATGCAATTGAGTGTAGGACCTTAGTTATCGCTGAGAGTAGCACAGCTCCATGACCAAAGCATCTTCAACTTTGTCATTCTACAGCCACTCCACTGAAGTGAAGGAAAGCCATCAGTATATTTGCATCCATAAACAGGCACACCTGCCAGAAATCTACACCATACTGCTAATCTGATTTAAGAGGAAATTTGGTCACTGCTTAAGGAGCCCATTAGTGTTTGAAATGCATAGTTGGTTTGCTGAGCAACACAGATCTTCTGCCTGGCTCTAGACAAAACTCACAAGCTGTCATTCCAGGTGACTAATTCTGTCAGTACAGACCTAGTTTAAGCTCCTCTGTCCAGACCCTCTTCCCTTCCACCTCTTCTCCATCAGACCTTACTTCCCTCTCAGTCACGCCAATTCAGCTGGTTATATAACTTATAACTGTGCCTTTTTTTCTTTTTGTGAAAATATGTTTTGCTTTTCCCATGCTGGAGTTTTCAGTTTCAAAATTTGGACAGTTGTGTAAACCTGGTTTAGAGATTGGTCACCTGAACAGGTACAACTGAGGGATGCCAATTTCTGGTGGGAGATTGCAACAATGTGCAACGCGGAGTATAAGGAGGAAGGGGGAGGTGATCTGCTGCCTACCAAGTATTAGAGACGAACTGCAGTCCTAGTCTTTTCTCTGGTTCCAAATACACATCTGTAAAACAGAGGTAGCTAAAGAACCTGACATATTAAAGATTGGATAAGGTTAAGATGCTAGAGTAATTATTCACCCAGATTGCATTCAGGAACATACTGACTCTTCGAATCCACTTAAAACTCGCCTTTGCACCTCTACTTGTTCAGGAGCTTCATTCTGTGAAAAAAAATAAAATAAAAAAAAGACAGTGCTAGAGTTACAGTATGATGTAGCTTTGAATGTGCCAGATATGTCTTATGGGATTTCTAGTGTGTTTCTGAGGTCCTTTTTAGACGATGGAAAGAGAAAGGTGCTTCTAAAAGCTTCCAGTGGAAAAACCTGCCTCTGTCAGTTCAGGCACCTAAGGTGGACAGACAGGATCTGCCTACTTGATGCCTTTAGAGGCACATATGTGAAAGCTGGGTCCCTAAATTAGACAGATTGGATCCCACTACAGGATATTTACATCAACTCAGACTATGTGGCACTCTTTTTGTAATAAGAAGATGAAGTACTATTTTTATATTATTATTATGCACTTTGCATCCTTGCCATTTGTCACCATTTTCAACATACCCTCAGAAGCATAGCAATGCCTATTAGCCTGTAAAACTTCTTAGCAGGTATATTTTTCAGTATTAATGGCTTCTTTTATACCATATTTAAATAGATTGATGTATCTGTACATCAACAAGGTTGGTTTTTTTTTTTCCTAATATTTGGATTAATATATATTACTTAACCTTAACAGATACTAAGAACAATTATGTAAAAGCTACAAGTTTAGAGCTTGATTTACCAAGGAGTTCAAAGACTGTAGAGAGTACTTACCAAAAGCTAGATCTAGTGGGGTATAAGTACCTTCTCTGCTTTGAGTACCTTTCTCTGCAGTAAGTGGTAGAAACCGGACCCAGCACCATATGAGTTAGCTCCCAACCTTATTGGCCCAGAATATTAAATACTAGAATGGATTTTAAGCATCTATCTTCTTGTTTAAATCTTATGATAGTATTCTCAGTAAACAAGTTATTTTAATCTCAAGACTTCAAGACTTTTTGGATACACAGATCAATGTTCCAATTTTCTTCAGAACTACCATGTACATTTATCATCAACTTTTAAATCAAAAAATGAAGTTCTGTGGACTAGATATTGCTTACTTTAGATTAGTCTCATGGAGCACAATTTGGGAACATATGTTGTAAGGTATTTGCTTGCTTTCCCTGTCCTACAGATCACTGTTAATGCAGAAGATTGTCTAGGCATGGTGTGTCAAGAAATTATCCCATGTACAAGAGTCATTACAAATTGTTTTAATACATTTCTTTTTATGAAATTGCAGTGTTGGTTAAAGGAGTCCAGAATGGGAAGGCTCTACAGAGTATATTTAGCATAACTGCTATTACTACATTCACCATTAAATTATGTATGATATTTTATTCTGAATTAGAGTAACGAGAGCATCAGAACTGGCTTCAAATCAGACTTCTGTGAAATTCAGATTTAATGCCCTGTGGAATTCCATGCATTTTCAGTATGATCTTACCTACTTTCACATATTCCAAATGTTGCTTTAAGGAATATCTTCTCAAAATGCCTAGTTTTCCATTGAAAGCAATTCAAAAAACACCTACACCCAGCAAAGACAGCTCCTGCAAACCATCTGTGTTGAAAAACAGACTTACTTGAACTCAGCTGTACTTCTATCTTGCATTATGCTATAGATGCCACCTTGGCGACAAAGCTCTCAGGAAGGTAACCACTTTGTCTTCAGTCGGGTTTATGTAAACCAGGAGAGGGAATACACCATCTCAATGAGAGGATTCTCTTTCACTTTGGTTTCTTGCTAAGGGTCTGCAAGGAGAGCAGCTTTTGGGCGGTGATTTTCATTTCAATCCCAGCCCTGCAATCAAATACAGTTTGTCAGCTCTGCCACAAGAAGTTGAAAGACTAATGCTGGAGTTAATTTGGCCACAATTTTACCAACTGTTCTAGAAAAATCACTTTGAGAGAAATTGTCTTGGGTAGTTTATCATTCTTTCCATGGTCATTCCCACATATTCTGACAGTGTCTAAAAGGTGGTGGACATGGGTTTGAGAAAGAGTTTTCTGTTTGGAAGGAACTTGCCTCTTCTGGCCAGCTGATGTCTAAATTGAGAGCTTCCTAGTCTTTCCCTTATAATCCCCAGGGCGGGGGTTTAGGGACCCACTGCAGCGATTGAGAGACAGGACACAGCTTGATGCAAGCAAGACAGTCGATTTATTGTGTGCAACCATTCCTTTATATATACTTACATTGGCTACGTGTTTGAAACAGATTGGTCCTTTTGAACATACACTGCTCGCGCGGCTGCATCTGATTGGTCAGTGATATACTATCACGCTAACAAACATATCTTATCTTTGAGGAGACAGTTCTTAACACCTCTTTCAGCCGGGCGCCTGGAACTTGCTTATCTCAATGTTGCAACATTTGTTGAGTTCCTGCCTTCAGGTTCTTGTTTAGTCCTTTTATGGCCATGACTACCTTCAGTTTCCCATGGTTTATGGCCTACAAGTCCCAACACGTCCCCACCTATTAATTGAGCAGCACTCGGGGCTCTGCTCTTCAGGCCCCGTCCCACAACCCACCATACCTTTTGTTGCTACCAACAAGAAAATAGTCCATAACTTCCAGTCTGAGACTGCTGGCAGTGTCTTTCATGGCGTGTGCTTCACACTGCCAGTCTGATCTGATCTAATACCCTCGCCTCACGAAAAAGTCAGTCCCCTACCTGAAATATCGCAGCAGTGTGGAGCAACAGCTTAGCAGCCAGGTGTTTATCACACCGGGAGTCTTTCTGCTGCACTCAATCCAAGTGCATACCTCTTTCCTCCTCTCAGCTTCCCCACGGAGGAGTCTCATGCATATGGAAGAGTTAGAGCACATCACACCCGAAAACCCCAGGGGCACCCCTGCAGCTGCAGGTTTCACTGCCTGTCTGAACCAGCCTGCTGGATTGACACTCCTGGAGGCTGAAGACCTCTTTGCAGGCAGAACAGGTACACCGTTGGCAGCAGCCATGCAAGTCTCTCAATTAGTTGTTCAGATCCGAGCTGGATTTGAACCAATGATTTAAGTCACTGAACCTCTGCGAGGAGGTGCCTTTTATTTACTGTTCCTGACAATAGACCACATATAAGACATGGTGTTAGTCCCTTCCTTCCAGCTGCTGAACTTTACACTTTGGTGCTTGGTGTCTGTCTGTGAAAAAAGATCTAGTATTTATTGTTAAAAGCTCCATTATAACCAGAAGGACAAAGAGGATCATTGTGAAAGACATGCTACCCATTCTGAGAAGAATCTGTCATGGGTATGGTATCCTCACAAGCAGTCTACTTAACTCTTTCAGTCCAGCTGATGTAATCCACCACTTCAAGCAGCAGCACTGAAATGAGAGGAATCTGTCCCTCTGCTTCACAGTCGAGCACAGAGAAGCACACAGTCAAGTGTTATATGACATAAGTTTTCTTGGTCTGAATGAAATCCATATATCTGTTACCAGTATACTGGCCCTTCCCTCCCAGGAGCAGCTGGGAAAGCACTGTTCCTAATCGCTACATTCTCATTTGCCAAAGGGAAAATGAACATTGCATTTCTGCCTTGGGAAGCATTATGTTGTTCATTATTTTACCATTAGAGACAAAGTACAAAAAAAGTTGATTTGCAGCACAGCGATGGAGTACCAGGAAAAAATGCCGATCAGCTCAAAAACTGAGATATCCCATTAAATGAGTTGACCAACACATACAAATTTTTATGAAACTTTCCACAAGCTACCAGGCAAAATCATCTCAATTACATAAAAGTGCACAATTTTACAATGTCTGGCTCACTGAACAAAATGATACCACTGCAAGGGCTGTTCAAATTATCAAACTTCACAAGCATAAGGAAATAAAATACCAATTAAATGCAAAGCTATTATAAACTGTAGCTACAAGAAGAAGAGGGAGGGGGATCAAACAGTGATTCTCCCTCCTTTATATTTTTACAAACCACTGGAATACATTACCATCTGATCACCCCAGTTTTTTGTAAGCAGTAGATAAATGGCTGGGTTAAGTGCTGTTCCTTGTAGCAGCAAGAATATATTTTTCCCTTATAAATTTTATTGCTATTATTTATCACATTTTGAAATACATAGTTATTTATACTGGGAAGGGACTAACCAGGCAATCGCCTGACAGGCAAATTCAGGTAATACCCTCTAGCAAATAAAAATGGTGACCACCTGCCAACCTCCAGTATAATTTTCTCAGCAGAGCAGCAATTCATGAGTAATTCAATCAGGTATTCAATAGAAAATTATTCCTGTTTTACAGGCTGCCATCACTAACAGTGGGGCTTGATTTTGCTGCTTTACCACTTTGGCACACAACCAACGAGTGTGCGGTATTGGATTTTCTCCCACACCATTGCAGTAACAGCAATGTGGAAAGAACAAGACAGTATCTAGAAATGTAGACAGAGACCTTTGCATGTTACCATAATATAATCTTTACTTCCATAATAATTTTTGAAAGATTCTTAAGTGAGAAAACACTCACAAAAATTAAAAGCAGGTCCATAATATACGAGAAGCATGGTGATAATGCGGTTTGGTCCTTATTGGGACCAGTATGGTTTAATATCTTCATCAATGACAGAGACAGTGGGATCAAGTGCGCCCTCAGCAAGTCCGCAGATGACACCAAGGCGAGTGGTGCAGTTGACACTCCTGAGGGATGAGATGCCATCCAGAGGGACCTGGACAGGCTCAGGCAGTGGGCCCGTATGAAGCTCATGAAGTTCAACAAGGCCAAGTGCAGGATCCTGCACCTGGACTGGGGCAACCCCTGGTATCAACACAGGATGGGGGGTGAAGGGATTGAGAGCAGCCCTGAGGAGAAGGACGTTGGGGTGCTGGTGTATTAAAAGCTGGACATGAGCTGACAATGCGCACTTGCAGCCCAGAAAGCCAACCACATCCTGGGCTGCATCAAAAGAAGCGTGGCCAGCAGGTCGAGGGAGGGGATTCTGCCCCTCTATTTTGCCCTGGTGAGACCCCACCTGGAGTACTGTGTCCAGCTCTGGGGCCCTCAGCACAGGAAAGACATGGACCTGTTGGAGCAGGTCCAGAGGAGGGCCACAAAAGTGATCAGAGGGTTGGAGCTATCAGGACAGGCTGAGAGAGTTGGGGTTGTTCAGCCTGGAGAAGAGAAGGCTCCGGGGAGACCTTGTTGCGGCCTTTCAGTACTTAAAGGGGACGTACAGGAAAGATGGGTGTAGATTTTTTAGCAGGGTCTATTGCGATAGGGCAAGGGAAAATGGTTTTAAACTAAAAGAGGGAAGATTTAGACCAGATGTAAGGAAGAAATATTTTACAATGAGGGTGGTGAAACCCTGCAACAGATTGCCCAGAGAGGTGGTAGAGACCCCATCCCTGGAAACATTCAAGGCCAGGCTGGATGGGGCTCTGAGCAACCTGATCTAGTTGAAGATGTCCCTGTTCATTGCAGGGGGGATTGGATTAGATGACCTTTAAAGGTCCCTTCCAATCCACATTATTCTATGACTCTATGATTTTAGCTGTGACAGGCTAACAGGTGCTGTTTTTCTGTTCTTTATTGCCTTTTATAGGAGCGCAGACTGACATACTTCCAGGAGCAGTCCTGATAGAAAATATTCCGCAGCTCCCAAAAAAGCAGAGTCCCAGGTCTTCCTCACTATAAGGGTAGATGAAACAGCAAAGGGCTGCTCCAGGCCACTACCTGGCTGGTAGTGCTCTGCCACCCTTCTTCCCGAGCAGCCTGTGGTTAGGCTGATGCTGCAGCTATAGTGTTGGTGTGCTGCTCGCCCCTCTCACGCCTGTGGCTGCTTCTCCCCACACACACTGCTTTGCTAACAACCTCCACTGTCTCTCACTCTTCTTATCTACAGCATGCATCGTACACAGACCTAAACTTGTACTGTCAGCTCCTTAAGCAGCCTCTTCCATTTTCGTTTTTAGAGCAAACACTTGAAATACCATGTCATTTATGATATGCCTCCTTTTTCCATGGAAATGCCTCCATCGAAATGTAAGGAACAGCAGCAGATGCCTCCAAGCCTCCCCTGATTCCTCTCATCATCCTTTCTTCTCCAATCTGTGGGCAACACAAGGCTCTTCCCCTTTGGTTCCTCTGTCTAATGAATCTCTCTGACTTACACGTCGGTAGAAAAGCAATGTCCCAGTGCATATCCTCTGTAATATATGGTACGTCACGGAGACCAAATGAGACTTGCTCCTTCAGTCTCACAGAAACATAAGACTGCAAAGTACGCCATTTCAGTTACAACTGAAAGCCTGAAAGGTCCTCTGAACATCTGCTCTGTTTAGCACAAGCTATAAAGCAACTCCATCTCCTTAGGGCAAAAAAATGGGAACTCAAGCTTCACCAGTTTAAATTGTACAGGACATGCTCACTGATGTATATTTTGAAATACATAAGAACTTTCAAGCCCTGTCCCAGGTCAAAGTACAGTCCGTCTAACCTAATAGGCTTACCCCAGCTAAGGAAAGAATCTGGAATATTTAAAGTACTTATACACAGGACCCAAATTCTTTCCTGATTATTCCACCAAGAATTATAGCAAGAAGCACTAAACTTGATTCTCTTTCATATCTCTGCTTTAGCTTGTTTGAATTCCAGTTAAAGTACCCCATGAAGGTACCCAGGGGTACTCAGCAGTATCATGCTGTAGTATCAACATTTTTGTCCTGTGAGGTACTCTTCACTATGACAAACGACAGAACCTCATTTCAAATGATTATACCTGTTCTTAAGATCTAGAAAATTTTAAGATATTAGAAGTCATTTTGATCTGAAATGTTATAGCAGGATTTCACTGTCAGGGGAATGCACTGTCAGAAAGAATCACCCACTGGAAACAGTCAGAGAGCAGCCCCTGTCTAATCACGGTCTATCATTTTTTAAAGTGCAAAGCCTACAGATGAATGATACTGACCTCCAGACATTAGCTGGGAAAGCAGGAGTTCAAGAAAGCCACCCCAAAGAGATTAGGCTTTCATGGTAACAGACAACAGGAATTTTACTTAACAACTTGTCATGCAGTGTAGATATGACATGGGAAATTCATGTGCTACAGTAGTACATAAAAGGCATAAGTAAATGCTGAATAAAAATAATAAAAGGAGTAAAGAAATTAGGTTTGGAAAATCAGGAGTAAAAAATTTGAAGAAATGCTAGTAGCAAAATTACCTCCTGGGACAGGTATCTCATCTAAATTTTTTAAGTTTCAGGAAAGGTTTTGACTTTTGCAGACTGAAACGTGCGTAGGTCAGGGGCAGATGAATGCAATTGGAGTGCCAGTAATGTCATATAAAATGTCTTAAGATAATTGGAAATTATTTAGCCCCTCTATCTTAATCAAATAATGGTAAAATATGTTTATTAGCTGTTCATTCCTCAAGTTTTTTCTTCTAAACTATTTTCTATTGGAAAAAAACTTATATGTCTTACATCTCTGATATTTCTGGTCATAAAACTTCTTAACCTAAAAAAACCTAAGTTTGCATGAGCTACCCCAATAGTTTCTACCTATGTGCTCAATACCTAAAAGAATTAGAACTATATAATAGGTCTGAAAAGACAACTCTTGAAAGACCCTCTGAGGTAAAAGCCATTAAAAAAAATTTAGGCCCACAGTTAATAAAGAACTGTATTCTATTTTGGATTCTTTTCAGAGATAACGGATTTTAATTTGCAAATAGCAAATCTATGCCAAGCCACCTTAAGCCAGTTCCATGCTGATCTCTAAGGCCGACAGAGTGAGAGGCTGATATCTCACCTGCAGTTCAGGAAATGTGAGGAGAGATTTCAATTCAAACCTCTGCAGGAGCAGAGAAGCCTTGTTTGGAAGTTTCTTTCTTGGTGGTCCGTACATAAAAGAAAACTCCTTAAAAGAGAATAGATTTTGATTTCTCATTGCAGAAGGAGTCCTTTTAGTCAGTTTTACATTGCAGAATGAAGGCTCCATGCAAGCTAACATCTACAAATAAAAAGTAAAGACTTTTCTTTCCGTAAAACATGTTCCTCATTAAAATTTACAGCTCGCACATTTTTTTCCAGTGCCACTAATATACTGACGCTGTCTGCTTTGCTCCTACAGCAAACACTCCTTTCCCCTTATATCTATGATGGAGCTTTTACATTAAAAGTCTCCATTTTATCAGACAGCACAGAGAGGGTTGTTATGGATTCATGGGGGAGGGAGAAGAAAGTGATGGTAAATGTATAAAAGCTGATCATTATACACATATAGAGATAGCATAATTACTCAAAAAATGACAGTTTCCTGCCAGAAACAGAAAGTAGTCAGTAATAGGAGCAGAAGAAAAACACAAAATGCACTACAAATCCCAGAGAAGCTTTACAGAAGTGGGAATAAACTCCTACAGATTTTGCATTTCATTGGGGAAACTTTTAAAGCTTCATCATTGTAAAGCGAAGCTTGCAGGAGAAGAAATAAAAAGCATTCAAATTGCTTTGTGCACGTAGGCATCTGCTTCTGATGAAAAGCACTCTGTCTAATAGAATGTGGAGGGAGGTGTGGTAACAGGTCCCTGTGTGTTTCTGGAGGAAAAAGAGCTCTCATTTTGTATTTGTAGAATGTTGCTGTGGTGATGTTCTGTCACGTGGCTGGTCCTATGTAATCCTGAGTACTTCCAAACTTCTCAGTGTTTTGACACGTCAAGATGGTTGAAAAATGAACTGCTTTGGAAAAAATGAAGTGGAAAAGCCATTCTCCCTTCAAAAGCTGAAATGAATCTTTTTGTGATATTTCAAAATTTTATCAAGACGATTGTCAAATATGTTTTCAAAATGTGTAACAAAAGAGATTTTTATAGTTAATCCAAATTCATTTGAGGAAGGGGAGAGAACTGAATAGTTGATATTTTCAGTATTAAATCACAGAATCACAGAATCCCAGAATCATAGGGTTGGAAGGGACCTCTGGAGATCATCTAGTCCAACCCACCTGCCAGAGCAGGGTCACCTTAGTTACTTATAATAGTTACTATATAGTTACTTATAAAATTTTCAGGCATTTAAAATCAAGACTTCTTAAAAAAAAGTTAATTTAAGAAACAACCATCCAGCCTTAGGTTTCAGAAAAGGGAAAAAAATGCTTTTGATTGAGTGTTTCTAGGAAGCACTCTGCCCATAAGTGATTCGTATTAAGGAATAATTCATATATTCAAACTGCTAGTTTGCTTAAATTCTAAATAAAATCTGCAGCCAATAACCTACCATTTCTTCCACTGTTAATCTTCATCTGATCAAATCTTGTGACACTTTCTGTAGTGGCAGGGTATTCAGTCTTTTAGGAAAATACTTGCAATCTTGAGAACATTTTTTGGCCCAGAAAATCCAGTCTGTTACAGCTTCTACATATGATTCACTGAACCTAACCTCAGGCCCATTTCTGGAAAGGGAAAAAAGACATTCTGTGTTTGCTGTGGTGGCACTCCATTAGGCGCCTGATCCCGTGCAGTTCAGAGGTGCTGGTGTCCTCAGGTTCCAACCCTCATCTTCCTGGCCATTCCTAGTCAGTAGAGTCAACTCTGTCCATTTAGGATCTGTAATACCTCTGTTTTTCTGTTGTTTGTATTGGAAACATGAGGACACTGAGGTCCTAATTTATGCACCTCTGTTGAGTGCCAGAAGCTAGGAGGGATGAATTTACCTGAAGTCACATTGACTAGAATTTCAAACAGGAGTGAAGCACTTCAAAACCTGTGAATTTGGTTCAGATTTTAATACATCTGAATGTATATGAGTAAACTGAAAGCGGAACCTTCAAAATTAAAAAAAAAAAACAAAACCAACTGTTGATTTCAGGGTTTTCTGTGTTCTTTCCTGTGTTTAGCAATGCTCTTTTTTTCCTGTAAAGTTTGTCAGAGCATATTTATGACATACAGTACAGACCCAATGCAACAAGTCTGGCTTTACAGTAAGTAATGCAAAGAATAAAATGGAATAAGGGGACATCTAAGTTCTTATTTTTAAATGTACCGACACACCATAGGAGATAGAGCAGCTAGAATTTAATTTGCTATTTGTTTGTGCTGGCTGAGAAAGCCTGGTTCCTATCAGTTCCCTGATGAGTCTGACGAATGTTATCACATACTGTATCTGTAATTTGCCAGAGATCTTGTTTTCCTTTAAGATACAGATAATCCTCTGCGGCTTCTTTTTCATGCCATTGTGTAACATCCTTTCCCTGAGCAACCAAAAACCAGGAATACCAAAACTGTCCTTTCCAACCTTGTGCATCTCTCAATGGGACCTGGGTAACAACCTTTTGTTCCACACTCATCTCCGTAGGATACTTACCTTGAGAGAAGAAACATTACTAAGGGTTCTAAAAGTAAGCCTTTTATAAATCTTAAGACTGTAAAAATCTCATAGGATTTGTATTAGAAGATGGCCTTTACTCTTTTTTTGCAATAACTTTCAATTAAAGAAACATGCCAAGTAGCCCCCAAACCATTGGAATAGCTGGTGAGTCATTGTAACTGAGGGTCTATAAATAAATCATATAGTTCAGTGTTTGTATTATACTATACTGCAGGGTCTATCCAGAGCAATCATTACTCAATGAGAGAATTGCTATTTCAGTTTTTTACTATCCACTGAAGGGTACTTTTGAGAGTATTCATTGACAATACACTGCCAAAACCACTATTTGGCAGCTAGTAACAAAGCGATTGTGATTCTAAAAGAGTACAGTAACTTTCTGAGGGAGTTCATCATACTATATTAGTGAATTCTTCATTGCAGCAATTTTCCACCTGATAATACCACTAATTATTGTCTCTGGTACAGAGTGAATAGCTATTGAATAATATACTCGACATTTTCCTCTGCATCAAATGAATATTGGCTAGCACTAGTATATTTAAATAATGTATTTCAAAAAGATGGTCATTTTACTGTAAGGAAAAGGCTTCTCGTATGATGAAGCTGTATTCTTGAAGCAAAATTATATACAGGGAGTCTGTCCAGCAACTAAATTTCAGATTATACCTGTTAATAATATTTTGCATTTGTATAATATTATAAACAGCTGGTCCGAAAGTGACTTACAGATACTACTAAATAATCTTCATACATGTAAGTAGTCTTGTTCCACAGGTAGATAAGATGAGATACAGTGCTAATCAGGCCTGCACTGTCAAATCACTATGCCTAATTTTATCAAGCTAAGCACTCACATTTATCCTCCTTAATCAGTGGACTTTTCCCAAAGAAGTTGAACGAATTCACTCCTCACTGAATTCCCTGCTTAATATGTTAGTTATATTTAAACATCCACACTTAAAATGTTACCCTAATTGGCTTAAGAGTCAGGAACGTTTAATGTCAGAGCTATAACTAGGTATATCCTGGCTCCTGAGATTGTTTTCTAAACACTAAGAAAAAAGCTCTCTCTTTCTCTATTGCAAAATATAGTATTTCTTTTTTTTCCCCCAATTTCCAAAAGCCAATGTTAAAATTAAAGTTTTCATTGATACATCACGAGTTTTACCATCTCTTTATTAGATTTAATTGCAGAGCCTTGCAAATAATTTCAAATTCATGTGCGACACTAGCAATGAATAGAGGTTACGATGCTGGTTTTGATGTAAGCATGTAAACAGGTCTATCATTCTGCTTTTTCTTGCCTACTAATGGGACAATGAATTCACAAAATTGTTATCCTTTCAGAACTCAACATCCTAAACACCAGTTGTCCATTCAAATACGTATTACTATACACACATCTCCACACCAAGCGTTGTCTTTTATTGTCAACAGTAATGTTTGTACCTCCACTTTCTTCCTGGTGAACTTGACTGAAACTTTCTGAACCCTCACTACCTTGATTTCTTGGTCATGCCTACACTGAGGAATGAATCCTTATGCTGAGGTGATGATGGCACATGGTTTTTCTGTGTGCACTGGGGTACCATAATGCAGTTGAACATGGTGCTGTAGGCATGGCCCTGTGTCGAGGTCATGTGGCAATCCTGTGACAAGGCTGGCTGGGAACCAACCTCGGACTCCTCTGTACCTCACTCCACAGTGCAGTTGTGTCTTTATTCTCCTGGGTTTAGAGAGGCTGAATGGTTCCAGATCTAGAGTATGGAGAGCTGTTTGGGCAGGGGCCTGTCTTTCCGCAGCTGTGCTGGCAAGCTTCAGTCACTGTTAATTTCTGTCAGTCAACAAACACTTTCCAGAAGGGCACCTAGAAAGCCAAAAAATTCCTTTCTGACTCACTCACTTCTTGAAAGCTTCAGGTCCTGAAACCCCACCAATCTTCCGCCAAAATTTTTATTTTTTTAAATCTTCATCCCCATTTGTAAAAACAAACAGACGTTAACAATGTAGCTTTTTTCACCAAAATCACCTACTATTCTCCATCCAGCTCTGCTAATGAATGAATGAATTTTTGACATCTCCAGTGACTTTATGTGAGTGAAAGGGGAAATTCTAACCCAAAATATTTCAGCTGGCCTGGAAGATTCTGGGAATCCACATAATTTTCTCCTGCCCTGAGCATCAATGGTACAATGAGATGGATGCAAAATTCAATTAGATTTGAAGGGCTCAGCTGGCCATCGTTTTAGAACAGTATCAAAGGCATTGGGATCAGCATATCGCATTCCTTTTGACGGCTTCTGGAAAAGCAACCAATGAGAGAGTACAAAATGTCATCCTGGCACTCCTCATATGTCAGTGTGAGACAAGGACCCCAGGAAACCTCTTCTATGGAGTTGTTGAAGAGGAACAAAGGACTTTGCAGAAACATTGCAATCCAAAATTGAAAACTCATGTTCCTTTGTCAGAGCAAAGTTGAGAGCAACTACCATTAAAATGATATAAGGTTATGTAGGAAATGTTTAAATGTTTCACAATCCTAGAAATAAATCAGAATCCTGAGTTGGAAAAAGCTTCAGAGGGCCTTTATGTAGTACTGATGCAAACAAAATGTATGGTATGTAGAACACAGCCAGGTGCAAAATTAAGCCAAATTCCTGAAGACTACTGAAGAAAACAGCAGGGAGAGAAGAGATTAGGGATTTAACTATGACAGCTGAGAATGGAATGGCTGCAGCCGTAAAAAAGTTCTCCAGTTGAACAAAAACAACAGTCTCTGACTAACTCGGATTTCACAGAAACAAAAAACACCCAGGGTAGAAGGAGAGAAAGAAAATCAACCACAAAGGCAAAAAACTCCAAGGAAATTAGGGTGTTCATCAAATCCATTTTGTTAGAAATGTGAAAATGTCCTGTCAGAAAAGGTGTCATTATGAAAGTTTGATTTGTACCACGTGTAATCTGTAAATGACTTTTTTTTTTTTCCTTTATGTTCTAGATGGCCTATAGTGACAGTCGCTGTACTGGGCTCTGCTGAAAAGATGGGCCAAGCTGAAATGGAGGTGCCGTTATTCATGGGACTAGCGTCTGCCATTCATTCAGAAAATGTTATTGTTCAGTGCTTTGAAAACTGGAGCTATTCCCCAAAGTACTGGCTGCATATATGGCTGGTCAGAAACCTTGCTGATTTCAGAGGCTTTTCTGTCTATTTTCTTGGTGGAGCTTTCAGAGTTTGTGTGTATGAGGAACAGCCCAGGAACCTTCAAAAAACACAGTGAGTTCAGTCTGGAGCCAGAGAAGCACCTGCTGTGTGATACTTAAATGGAGAAAAAGCTTTGCAGATAAACTTCTAGCTGAGAAAGTGCCTTGAAGATATGGGAGAGAAGCCATATCCTGCTGTTTTATTTCTACTGTGTATAGGAAAATGAGAGCTTGCATATATTTTCTGAACATAAAATAAGTTTTACCCAATTCCATATAGCCTTTTTTTCCTTTCTAGCTGGTGAAACCTTCAGCACATATGTACTGGCAAGTTAACTGAACACAAAAGAAGCATCAATAGCAATAACTAATAACAAAATGTACTATTATAGGCAACTGAAGTATAATGCAAGGAGCGTTTTGGAACAGGAGGCCAAATCAAGAATTCATTTAGTTAATTAGGCCATTGTTAAAACTCACCTGTGTGTTGGTCTTTCAGGATGCCTGCTTAACCTGTCATTCTCCCTAACTAACCTAAAATATGCAAATCCTTCAGATCTAGACTTATTCATAGTCTAATCAAGACAGAAAAACTTGGGTAATGTAGAAATTAAAAAATCCCTTTATGTAATTTTATTTCTAATAATGTAACTTTTTTTTTTCCTTAAACACCTTAGGTAATTAATCATCTACTCCTATTAAAGGTCACTATTAGCAATTCACCTGTAGGTTTTCTGTGGCTGCCATTATACTACATTCATGTACTCTTGCATTTCCCTTGATTATTATTAAACCTCGATTGAATAGATGACAGCATCAGTCCTCTGTTGTACTTAGGAAATGTTTTCTGACTTGTTGTCCCTTAGCACAAACAGGATCTCACAGCTCACATACCCTAAGCCCTCAGGACCAATGCCAACATCACCCAAACATAGGCAGTTGAAGGATATGAACTGCAATGCCTAAATTTCTGAGAGAAACTGAGCATAACTCTACTTCTAAATTAATGTGTCCAGAAGACTATGAATAAAATTGGCACAATTATTAGCCATGAATCATCCCTTTTTAGTCAACACTCATTTCGTTCTCTAAGAAGAAAATGTGAAACTCAGTCATTTTTACTTCTGTCCAAGTCATGCATTTCTACAATGACTATAACTCAGGTACCTTAAGAATATTTACCTCATCAGTTAAGTATTCTATTTCTTTTATCAGTATTTATTAATTTCAGACTACATGAGAGATGCATCTTAAGAAAAATATGTGTGCTTAAAAAAAAAGAAGTTAAAATGGTAGTGTCAGCAGAGTCAAACATCTTGGTGCGACACTTTGCTGGTTACACACTGCAATATTTTCAGAAAGTGCTATCAAGTAAGCATTGGAAAGATTGTAGTAGACGCAGTGCTCCAAAAGTGTACAAAAGTGAAATGTCAAATCTGCAAGGGCCACTGGGGAAGACCTCTGATACACGTTCTCAGCCAGCTATTTTTTCTGGAGCCTTCACTTGGAAGTATCATTGCAACTCTACAGTGTTGTAAATTTTAATCAGATTTATGAAAGAAATATAATCTGAATATTTCTCACCATGACCATGATGTCACCTCTACTGATCCTATTTGTAATTGGAAATAAAATTCCCTATGAAAATTTGCAGGCAGTGCTGAAGAAAAGATTTACTGTTTGACTAATTTGTCAGGGACCCCATGTTTAACTTTATAATTACATGACATTAGCACAGGGATTACCATGTGACAAAGCTCTGACTAGTCACTTAACATTTGAAGTGATGTAGACCAGCTTTTGCTACTAATTCATAATGCAGTATTTCCAGAAGCAGAGCAAGATGACACAGTTAAATACAGGATGCGTGTGCACTTAGGTTTCGCTGAGGTGAACTAATAACTCAGCTCCAGGTAAGCTGCCTCATTTATCCCCACAAACAAGCCAATATCCGAAGAACTACATAAAATCAGATATTCCTTCGTGTCACATCTTCCTAATTTTGTGGCATTAAAAACTTTTTTATAGCATATTTAGTAACAAGGTGGGGTTTTTATTTTATAGGGTTTATTTTATGAAGAGGGCCTTATTTTACAGTCAAGTACTTGCATAATGAAGGATCTTTAAGCAAAAGGTAGATTTTCAAACCATGAAGTATGCCCACAAGAAGGCATTCTGGTTGAGTCCAGAACAACTCTGGGGTGCTCTGGGGTGCTGGATAAACAGTGGGTGTACCTATGCAGCCACAGGAGATCTGGATGGCCTTGTTTGCAGAAATTGAATAGCTTTGAATGATGTTCTCATCCAGTGCAAGTAGATTGCTTCCACCACACTGAAATGCCATTATCTATACCAGAACTTTGCAAGCTTAACAGATATCTCCTCTCCACACTATAATTTACAAGAAGTGCCATAAGGAAATTCTACCACATTGAACCAATCCTAAAATTCAATAGATTCATAGTTTTAAGGGCGGATTATTTCATTTTGCTACTTGTGTGACAAGACCATATCATTCCACTGTCTAGTTTCTGAACCAAGAAAGCAAGCTCTGGTAGGGTTGGAGAGTACATCTTTTGAGAGCCATGTTCAATCGAAATCCTTCTAGCAATGAAGAACCTGCCATAATTTATCTGTTTTAAAGTAAGTCATTCTAGTGGTTAATTACCTTCATTCCTAGAAAAATGGGCCCTTTCTGTAGTTCAAATTAGTCTACCTTCAACTTCCAGCCACTGAGGTTTATGATGACTTTTCTACTTAAGAGATTCTCTACTGTCTGATACCTTCTGTCCATTTAAGTTCAAAAGAATCAAATCATCTTGTAATATGATGGTAAAAACAATGTTTTCTCTTCTCTGCTCTTCTTCTGCCCCACTGTGTTCTGGCTACAGCCGTAATGGAATATATATGTGCGTTTCTGCTAACTTTCATGCATTTCATATGAACAGTTAGAAGGTCAAGAGGATGTAAAAGGCGGGGCAAAGGTTTGGTGGAGCCTTATGTACAGTTTAGGAAGTAGGGTCATTGAAAAGAAAGCATATATGTTCCCTCTAGCTATAAGTCTTAGACTTCATTATACTTCTTTCAACTACAATGAAGTTGGGGTACACAGGGTTCTATGCCTTAAAGGTCTCAATTTTCTGTTTAATGGAAATTGGGCAGTAATAACGGAAGCAGAAATGCCTTGTGGCTTTCAGCAGAATAGGTTTTTTTAGCAGAGTTAGCCCCATTAATCCACTCTTAAATCTAATCACATAACCAGACAAAGAAAAACATCAGATTTAGTTTGAAGCAAGAGAGCTATAAATAAATAAAACAATGAAATGGTCAGCCTATACCTCTTCAAACTATCTAGTGACCTTTTCATTTAGATGTTACCCTTAAAAAGCAAACATTATATTATCTTTTATATCATTTGAAAACTGTAACCACAGGAAAATCAGGGTGTTAAGTGAACAGCCTTGTTATTGCAGATTCAAGAATGGTATAGCATGCAATTATTGAAGTCACCAGTAGTAACTCCATAGTTCAATTTGCTAAAGGTATTATACTCTTAAAATATATTCCCTTCTCTTTTTTCTAAAATAAATCCTCCTGTATTTAAATTTGTCAATCTCAGTGTCAGCTAAAATTGAATTTATTTTGGAAAATGTGACTAACCTCCCATATCCAATAATTACAGCTTTCATTGATTTTTAAAGTTATTTCACTGAAATAAAAAAAGATTCTTCTGTACCTTGGGTAGGCTGCAATGTCATTTCATGCATTTCACTAATGAACTTTTATGTTAAGAGATATAGCTAAATTATTTTGTCTAATTAAAAGGAAAGTTAATTCCTTGATTCTGGGCACAAACTTGAGTATAGGAAGTTCCACCTAAACATGAGGAGGAACTTCTTTACCTTGAGGGTGGCACAGCACTGGAACAGGCTGCCCAGAGAGGTGGTGGAGTCTCTGTCTCTGGAGATATTCAAAACCTGCCTGGAGGCGTTCCTGTGCAACCTGCTCTGGCAGGGGGTTGGACTAGATGATCTCCAGAGGTCCCTTCCAACCCTATGATTCTATGATTCTATGTCCACAGTCAACATTTCTCAGTTCTTCATCTTCCTGCCAATAACTGTCTGTGCCACAACTGCTAGGAGAAAGTATGCTGCTTCTGGTAAAATCACTGGATCAGGACTCAAGGGATCTGGCCCTGCTGCAGGCTACCTGTATGACCTTTGGCAAGTCACTTGATAGATACATGCTTTATAGCTGCATCTGTAATCTGAAAATAATATCTGTCAGTTGTGGTAGGGACATATTCTCTTTATATTTAGGGGTCTAGAAGTAGCTCAGAATGTTCTCCATGAAGCAAAGAATTTGAGAGTATGACTGGAATAAGAAAGAAATAAAGGAGTTCTGAATTAGAGGAACTCTATTAATCTACTGGAAAGATGTTACAGTAAAAATACTATTCAAAACCAAATCCATTACATGATACTGTGTAATATCAAGAAAAAAACCTCATAACTTCTAGCAATTTTGGCAAAAAGCCTCTCCAAGACCAGTTAGAGATACAAGTATTGTTCACAACTCCGTTTATTCTCCAGGCCTCATGTTTAATTACTGGCAATTCTTTTTAAGTCTCCTTTCCTACAGAAAACATGACAGTGCAGTGTCATGCCTGAAAATGAGCTTCCCTCCATTCTTCCTATAGGGAAATATTATTCTTAGTGCTTGACTACGACTGCAAAGGGATACCTGCGGGGGGAAGGGCAGAAAAGGAGGAAGCAAGCTATTGGAGTGGTATTCCTAAGAGAAATTTTGTCTCTTAGAAATCCTGGAGTACTGATGATCGCATGGAAAGAGCAAATACCTGCGTCTGATTTGGCTGCCTTAAATCTGAGGGATTCAGCTAGCACCAAAAAACACTGTGCAGAGTTGTTGTTCCCTTAAACATATTTACAGTCACAACTAACATAGTAGAAAAGGGACAGAAAAATCATCTTTATCCACTGTGTAATATAACTGCAGCTAAGTTGGCAAGATTCTGTGAACAATGCCTTTTACAGAGCTCAGATAAGTTTCGGATGCCTGCCGAAAAGAGCTTATACTCCGCGAACAGCTGGCACTACACAGTCAACAGGCAAGAACAGGGAGAAACTGCACTAATGAAAAAGTCAGCTGAATCATCTGGGATGGATCACCTGGCAACAAAAGGCTGTTTTAAGTGCAGTGGTGCAGCAGAATTTAATGCATGAGAGAAGGTACTGTATACAAGGAGAAAAGGAGAGAGAAAATATGGAATGGTGAAGGACAGCCACAGACCCGACATATGCCATTTTGCAAGCAATGAAACAATAATCATCAATGCACTATAACTCTAATATACTAATTAATAAACCCTAATTAACTAACCCTAATAATAATTGCAGTGATTGCTGTTGCTATTTCACATTGATGTTCTGTCATTTCAGGGTACCACATCAACTCTATTCAAGTGTTAGAACAAACACTTTGGGCCCTCAGAAAAGAGCCGCTGCAAAAGCCTGAGAAGAGTGCAACATCTTGTTTTAGAGGGAGAAAGGAGGAAAAAAGTTCTTGCTTTCATCACCCTTTCTTACCCAAGTTCTTATCTTTTATTCCCTATCCCTGCACATCGCCCGCCTGCCAGTCCTCTCATCGCCTCTTCTTTTGGTCTCACTTTTACTCAGCTGGTAGAAAAGTAAGACAACGGAAAAGCAAATGCAATATGAGTGTACATGGTAGAGAGCGGGGAGAAGATCGAATTCCTTCATCACTGAGAGGAGGTAAGATAAGGGGGAAAACAGAGAGAAAAGTCTTCTTCAGAGGCAGTGAATGAGTAGAACAGCCTTTTCTGTCTGATAAATCTAGGCAAGTGACCGTGCACTGCTTACTCACAAAACTCATTTGTATATATGTACCTGAAGAGGAAAAAAGGAAAAAAGGTTAATTAAAGATCTAAAGTTCATAGTTATGCACAGAAATTCATTAGAGCTACAACAACAAAAGCTGATTGAATGACTGCAGTACCTTTTTGTTGTTGTTTAGGATCAAAGCCATCAACTTTGCCAATCTGGGGCATTCTCACAATAATAATGTTCAAATCACATCCCTCGGCCTCTTGCCTGCTGACACAAACTGTGGTCAGGTATGGAAGTATTAGCGCTATTAATATTGGTGAGACTTTCTCTGAAATCCTGCATGTAGGCACCAAAGCTCAATAAAGTTGATTCAAAAGGGATGAGAAAAGGTCCATTAAAATGACCAGTACGATGTAGAACTTTGCGTGAGTAAAAAAAAAAAAATTAATTTCTTCAGCATAGCAGGGAAAAAGCAGCAAAACAAGGCTGAGTGAGGATATCATTGTTTTCTATAAATATGTCAAGGGAACAAACAGCAAAAAAAACGATTGCCTAAAATGAGCAAAATAACATTTTGTGGTAAAGGGCAATTCTGGCACAAGATCAAATGAGTAAAACCTAGCTGTGATTCAGTTTAGCCTACAATTTACAAGATTTTGAAACACTGGAAGAATAAGATTCTGTAACAATATTCTAACAGAAATATTGAGCAAGAATCCATTTTTTGGTCTGAACAGAGCTTATTATCATCAGGAAGACATGACTACATGATACAAATTGTAATATATGATTGGGCATTATGATCCAAGGATCCTTATTTTCCTACTGCAGATGTCTAAGACACGTAGCCAAAGATGGCTGCTAAAATTGCAGAACAAGGATTTTTTTCAGCAACATTTATAACATTCTTCTCACATAAACTCCAAATTTAATGGTATTATTATTAATTCTCCAATTTTTCTCATTTTGTAAAGTTATCACTGGAACACAGCGGTACACAGCCTTACCCGCTTACCCACATAGCCCCATTTCATCAGCGCCTATATAAAACAGACACAAATTGTTGATGTCTACCTGCATCTGTCAGTTTTTCCTGTGTGTATATCCACAGTTAAAATACCTTTGTCCTAAGAGATGGCTGCTATTTGTGCCTGCCTGTTTAGCATTCTCTGTACCAATTACACAGCAAGGGGACAATGTGTAACAACTTCACCTAATGGGATGGTAAATATTTCTTTAGCGTGAACTCTGAAGCATAAGGATTGTACATATTATTAATTTTTTAATGTCATAGTAATGTTTAATGTGTTTTTAACTCAGATACTACCTTGGTAACTGTGCGGCAAAAAAAAATACATATTAATTTATTTTGCTTGGGAGAAGACAACAGAGAATGGTGCTGCAGTTGCTCCATCCCAATACAACACTGAGTAAGGAGTAGCCACACATGTGAAGCTACACAGCATGAACAGATAGCAACTTACATTAAACTACTGGGTTAAATCCATCAAACAAATTCATTGTGTAACTCCTGTGCCATCAGTCAGCATGTTATCTATAGTGAGGTGCTTTTGTTCTTCAGCAAAAACATCTCCAGGAACCAGAGGGATGTTAGAAGGTATATCCATAGCTACAGTTACAGTAGAGTAATAATATTATACAAGGTATAAAAGTATACCCTTTTTTCTGGTATAGGGTCTTCAAAGAAAGCTATAATAGCAGATCTGTAACAGTATATTTTTGCCACTGTTGCTATACCAGTGAATTTCTATGATCCTTGCTCACCCTGTTTTGGAATGGGATGTCTGCAACCCCATTCTCAATGGCTTCCTCCCCTACCTCTCCCCCAAAAAATAAAAAATGCTGTGCCAATCAATTTGTCTATGTAGACAAGCTGAAAAATCCCTCAGGGTTCAGAAAAAAAAAAGGCTATACTCTGTGGCAGTAATCTAGAGGATTTCTGATAGTCAGCTGTCAACAAGCAGTAGTGCCTTTGAGAGAACATGGCAAGCAACTGAGGATATGATGTTTAAATTTTTTTGCATAACATTTGTACTGCACAATAGGTCAACGCTGACAGATGCAGACACACCTGAACTTACACTGTCTTGCCAAACCCAGAAAGGCACAGCTAGAAGTGCACTGGCAAGTCTGTCTGTGCTTTCTGTACCAAATGAACTTTCTCTCCTGGGCCTCAGCCAGGTGACAAGTCTATATACATTGCATTTTTTGTTAAGCACAGCATGCCCTGCACATCTGAAAGTCATCTTGATCCTCATATCATCAATACAGGGAATGGCCAAGACCTAAAGATCCACAACATATCTATTATAAATTACTGCAGATTGATAGACACTTTAATGCAGAGGTGGCCTTCTGGGCTGAATTCAAAGAAAAAGTCTCTGCAAAATATCTTATCTGATCCCTGCTGCACAAGAATACCAGTTATAATTCCCCACAAAATGTTTTTGTTTGGCCTGTTCTTAGAAAGGCCTTTAATGGCTATTCCTTAACCTTCTCTTAGACAGAAAAAGACATCTAGTTCATAACCTGTTTCTCTGCTACCTTCCTTCCCTATGACCCAGGATATCCTTCTCAATATGAGAAGAAAACATTCCTTTGCGTGACACTTCAAGTCTCTTTAAGAGATTGCTAATGTCGAATGACTTGCTTGTACGTCTTCACCTTCCGGTTGAACATGGGCCTAGCAGGTATGGAAGGACCCCTGTGTTTTGATTGTCTCTGGTACTTCTTCTCCTACATCGCTGTATTCAAACAGGTGCCCATTCAATGCTCGTGCACTTTCCATCACATGATGAGAAACTGTGGCATCATGTGAAGAAGACTGCCAGAATTTTGTTCTCATGACAGATGTTCATTTGCCTGTTCACTGTCAGGCAATGGCACAAATCCTTTAACTGCATTCAAAGAGGTGGACAGGTTTAGTTAAACCTTAAAGATGGCTCCTCTGATTTGAAGCAGCAGCAACATTCTGTGAAAGGCTGCTAGTCCAGCTGGAGCTTGCCGTGACACCGTCATTGCAGTCATTTTTTTTTCTCTCACTAAAAATACATCAATAATGGGTAATACTTGGAGTAGAGGGCAGAAAGAAGAAAGAGAAGGGCTGTGGATCTTTCTGCTCTTTGCAGTCCTGCAAGTTCTACCCCATGATTACCTTCACCTGTTGGCCCTCCTGTTTACAAGATTGCCATTTTGGAAACAAGTCCATCTACGATGTACTGTCCTGAGACTGTATTTTTCTTTTTTCCACTGCAAACTTTCCGTACTGTGCAAGTAAATTCTTGCAGCCATGTATTGTGTAAAGTGAGATTTCTTTTGTAAAAATTTGTGTGTATATATAATTGAATCTGTTGTTTTTTTAATTTATGGAGTGTTTTCTTCTTTTGCTTTGGTAAAGGATAATCAAGAGAGCCTGACTGACCTTCTCCACAGTAGGAACTATTATACGTGCCAATTTTGTTATATCTTCTCTGGTGCTTATTCTTTCCATAATAATTAGCCCTCACTTCTTTAATCTCTCTTCATATGGAAACTCCCATCAAAGGCTTCCACAGAGAACCGGATTTGGTTTTAGAAAAGAAAACTTCTGTTAAACTAATCGAGAATCTCTTTGAGGAAAATGGAACAAGCGTATCAAGATAAAGGGGGACAGCATAAAAAATTAAAAGTAAGCTTTCTTTTCTTTGCATACTGGAAATACCTCAGGCTAAGAGCTTATTGAACAGGGCACGTATATTATTATCTCCTTCTCAAGGGACTTGCTACCAAAGGCTTTTTGTCCTCACTATTAGTTATGTTGGCAGGTGTTCCTCGCAGCTCAGAACTTGGCCATTTGGAAATCATGATTTAAGTTATATCAGAATCTCAGTCTCCTGACAGGTGCAATTTGATGTCATTCTGTGCTACACAAAAATATATTTTTTAAATGCAACACATTGGGCTGCTACTTTTTTCCTGGCATAGACCAGAACTTTACTGAACACTACCATTTGATCTCAGCACATGGCTTGGAGCTCAAGTGATTGATTGTTGCTAATGTTCATCTTATTCTTGTGAACCTGTCTCTGCTATTATATGACTTTGGTTTAATCTCACTAATAAATCCACACTTTTAATTTTAGCAATCTCACCACTCATCTTACAAAGTCAGATTTTGCATTCCCTGGAACCTGAGTGCGTGGATGAAAAGAAAGTCTTGTCTCGCACATTGAAGCTCATTAGAACTCAGACATCGGGCTAGATTGTGTCATACAAAATTTTGGTAAAGGCTAACTAAGGGGTTTTTTTGCACAATATGTTTTCCATGAGAATTTCAAATGACATGTGTTATGACCTTTCTGCCAGGCATGAAAAAAGACAAGAATCAACTCCCTGTGCTCCTGCTAAAAAGTAGTTAAATGCCACCTCCCAGGAGCCTGAGAAAAGACATCACATCACCTGAGCACTCCACAATGATCAGGACTTCCCCACACGAGGCCATGTCTTTAGGTAAAGGACCTGAAGAATTAGAGTTTTGTGGAGTGGGGGAGGACAAGAGAAACATATTAAGGCAATTTGAAAAACCTAAATAATTGAAAGAAAGGAACATTGTCACTCCTGGGCTTTGTTCATTATCAGCCTGTCCTCTTCCTACAGCTGTCAGTATGTTGGCAGAGTGCCCTTCTCCTTCCTGGGCTATTCACCACTCACAGTTTGTTGCTCAGCCTCAGAGAAATCCAACTATTTGGCACAGTCATCTGCTGTTGTTCCTAAGTGATGTATAGTTTCCTGGGACTCTATTAGCAGTATGAGCTGAAGCATTAATGAATAAGGAACATCAGACTTCCTGTCTGAGACTGCTGTTTTGGGGACCTCAGCCTCAACAGCTGTTGGTTTTGCCCCTTGCTCTTGATAGGTGTTCTGAACCATATGGAGGCATGCTCCTTGTCCTCTCCTCAACTCTTCTGGCTGCCTTTCACAAGAAGCTCTGCAGTGAGTCAGCTTTTGTTCAGGATTCCTACCTCCGAGACTTGTCAGACCTCTCATCCTAAGAATACTGTACATGGGTTTCTTGTCCATCTATTGTGAACTAGGAATACAAATGTGGTGTTGTCCTCAACTTTACAGCACGGTCTCCTTTTCCAGGCCACCATGGCCCAAAGTGTTAGCTCATATGCATGCAGACGACGTATGATGCTGCAGGGATCTCTGTGTGCATGCCAACGCATGCTGGCAGCACACCCCTTCCCTCAGAGGGTTGCCTGTCTATCTAACGTTCTCAGGACCTATAGATTGCCCCTCTCTGTTCCCCGACCGATGTCAACAATTGGATCTTGCCTTCAGGCTTACACCTGGGGTTGAGGCATTTCCAAATTACATGAACAGGCCACAAACACAGGAAAAATATAAGACTGCTTTTTAACACAGCCATCATCTGTGCTCATGCATGTACGTCATGCTTTCAATATGGACCATGTATCTGTGTGTAAAGGAAGATCAAATCCACTTTTAGTTTATTTTCTTTTAGATAGAATTTTAGAGTATCTTCCCTAAAGACAGTCAAGTTAATTTTGTAACAGTCACAGTATTTTATAAAAACAAGTATCTCAGTAGCTTTTTGGTGGAAACGTTTCAGTGTTTTGAAGTCAGAGATTTTCTCAGAAGTTAGGACACAACACTACAAAGGGTTGACTGACTGGAAAATGAGATTTGCCAAATCAATTATGTCATTGATTTATCTACATGGGTAGCTCACCTCCTGCAGTAGCCAGGAAAAGCACTTGCTCAAAGGGTAATGCACCAATCCAATCAGCCGTTAGCTATTTATGTTGGCTTTTTTTGCGTGTTATCTTTCAGAGAGAAAGATACACATTTCTTACCCAACCTCGTCAGATGCTAGTCTTTTTCCTGAGGCAAAAGGCTGGATGTTTTACTCTCCTGCAAAAAGAACTTTTTTAGAGACCTAAATTGAAGAAGTCTGAAAATAGTTTTGAATGGATCTGGGAAAGAAATCTGTCCCAAAGATTTCCTTTTCCCAAAAATTGTGCTGTTCTGCACATTAAAGCAGACTTGTGCCTTCATGTCAACTGGAATATCTGTGTCCTTGTATGAGCTTAATATGACCCAAGCAGGATTTGGGTACAGTATTGACTGCACATTTCTCTCTGCTTGAGAAAAGTGCAGGATGTAGGAACTATGTAAACCCATGGGCATAACCTCTCTTACTCCATAGTCACCAGAGCTGAATCTTCTGAGGAGCTGGTGAAGGTTATTCCTGTTCAGTAGAGAAAAGGAGAGTACCAAAGAAACTGTGTATCAGAAGAATGTCTCTGGGGGATGCTTGTTACTTCTCTTGAGATGAGGCACCACTCATGACTCAGCTCTGAGTTAAGAGTTTGATGTACCCTAAATGTACATCAGCAATTAAGAGATTTATAAACAGTATCCTAGATCAGACATCCCTTGAAAACAAGTAACCAAACCCAAGCAAACTAAAAACCTACAGTCATAGAAAGTAAAGTATTCAATCAAGTAAAAACAGGGAGGCGGATAAAAAGTGTAGGAATGGGCAAGGTTGGGAGAGACATTTTCTCTTTGTAAGGTTCCTTGTACTGTTTTATTCTGTCTTTAGTGATCTATAGTCCTTTATCACAGCTTGCTAGATTTACATACTATTGAGCATGATATTGAAAATGATTCATGCTTTTGTTGCCAATCGGATTACTCCTATCTCGTATAGCCTATCTTAAGCACACAGCAAGCTATTCGGAAATTTGCAGTTCATACTCTTTTTCCAAGAATTATAAATTCAGCGTTAACCATAGAAGCTTACTTCCCATCTTGAGTGTTTTGAGTGTATTATAATTTGTCTCCTGTGTGTTTTTTTCACTTATTTATCACTGTATTTCTACCACATTCTCACTAAGTTTGCCTCCATAGAATATTGTACATGGCTACATTGTAACCACGGCCCTTTACTATTTTCAAGTTAGGAGCGACCATGCTTGGACTTGAGGTAGATATGCAAGACAAACAGGGCGGAGAACTATAGAAGTAAAGAATCAGAGACTTATAAAATAATTTAGGTTGGAAGAGATGTCCAGAGGTCATCTAGTCCAACCCTAGCCTCAAAGTAGACCAGGTTTCTCAGGGCTGTGTCCTGTCTGGTCCTGAACACCTCCAAGGATGGAGGCTCCATAACCCACCTAGGCAACTTCTTCCAGTATTTTATCACTCTTATTGTTAAAAAAATAAATCTGAATATTGAATCACAACTTCACATGTTCCAACATGTGCCCATTGCCTCTTGTCATGTTGCTGTGCACCTCCAAGAGTAAGGTTCTGTCTCCTCTGTATCCTCCAGTCCTCCAGTTGTACGCAGCAATAAGTTGTCCCTTATCTTTCCCGTTTCCAGGCTGAACAAACCCAGGTCTCAGTCTGTCCTTGTATGATGTGTGCTTCATCCTCCTAGGCTTGGGGGTCCTCTACTGGACTCTCTCCAATATGTCAGTGTCTTTCTTGTATGAATTCATGGTAAAAGAAACACTTTTTTTCAAATAGGATGGAAATTCTGCTTCGATCTAGAGGTGTGGGAGAAAAGAACATCAGGGAGAACAAGAGTGTTTAGAGCCCTGTTAGAAGTTTCCTTGACAGGGCACCAGATGACAGCAGTATTGGGCCCAAACTTCAAGATCTATGGTTTTATTTGTCCTAAGCAGGCAATAGCATTGCTTTTTTTAATTTTTTTTTCTTTTCCTAATCCAGTCTGTTATATTTCCTTTGTCAGAATTTCATGAGATTCCTACAAGCCAAAGATATTGGCCTCTAAAAGAACCAAAGAGCATTCACACACCAATCTATTTTGTTCATAACCTCCTGGGAATCAAATCCTGTAGATGGTTGCAATTGCTTGTTAATTATTATGGACTGTATTGATAGTTGAAGCATGTTCCACAGAGATCTTTCAAAGTACTTAAAGTTATATCAAAGACAATATATTCCCCCCCAAAAAAAAACCAAACCAAAACCCCAAAAGTCCCTTTATTTTACAATGTGAGAAATAGAGAGAAACAGACAAAAGAATATATGCTTTGTTTTCCACGTTTCTCTAAACATTATCTGGATTTATGGGTGTTTAGGATCTGTGGAATCCACTGGAGCATTTATCATGCTTACACAATGCTTAGAGTATCTTCTGTTTCACAGCTTCTCTCTTTCTCTGGTGCTCTAATGCTAGTCTCACTGTCAACCTAAACGTTCTATACACACCCTCAGCCCTGCACTTGTGAAGTGTTTAAATTTTCCTTAACAGCATCTTACTTACTTTGTTCCAGCTCATGAAATTTCTAATCCACAAACTCTAGTCGTTGATAGGTTATTTTCTAAATCCATTTTCAGAAAGTCAAACAGAATTTTCAAGGCATATAATATTCCTCAACCTAGGCACAGAAGGGCCTCCCCATCCCAGGGTAAAGCGTATTAGGCACTATTAATTCAGTTCTTTTCCCTTTCCCTTCCCCCTACCCCTTTCCCTTTTTCTTTCCCTATTCTCAGAGTTCACAAAAAAATATTTTATAAATTCCATTTTATGGAAAAAAAAACCAGAGAAATTTTTGCTTCAATTGTTTTTCCTAAATAGCATGTTCATTTTCTGAGCAGAGTGGAACCCACATGCTCATGCTTCCTCACCTGAGATGCAAGGAAAGCTCTTCTGCCAAGAGAAGGTATGGAGCAGGATCATCTAAATGTGGCAGGAAGAAAAGGGACAAGGAATAGAATTTACTACTATTCAAAAGAAGAAGCAATGGAAACGGGTATTTTATGGTATAGGAGAAATTTTGTGCCCTAAACTCTTTATAGGGAAGGATGCCTGCACCCTGCCTATAACATAAAGTTTCTTGTAAACTGTTATGCAATCTTTCTTACTTGAACTTTGAGTTATTCTTGACTTTCACGAGCATTACCTTCCCCTTAGCCTTAGAGAAACTTGTCCATAGATTTTTCTCAGTACACATCGAATTTCTTGTTGCAGAATTTCCATGAACCTGAATATATATGCACATACTAGCAGGACACTAAATGACATGTCAAGTTGATATAATTGACCATTATCAGCCCATGCTATGCAGACAATCATGAGCGTCTAGGAGCTCTTCAAATTGAATGCCTTACTGTGACCAAGGGTTGATCCATGTCATAGTTATAACTCCTTGTGCCTGAGCTAATTTTCTCTGGGGTAAGAAGAGAGAAATATTGTCCTTCTACAAGATCACAATCCCATCCTCCATCTAATAGCTATTTAAAAACTACTGGTGTTACAGTAGGAAATGTGGGCAAAAGTAGAACAGGCATTGTGCAGTAAGTTCTTCTTATTGCACTAATCAGAACTGTCTCATTGTCGCTTTGGGCTTTCTTGTGTTTGTTGTTGTGTATGTCTGTTATCCTGTTTTTGTTTTACTCTAGCTGTTTAAAGGATGTCTTTTTATGACACGCAAATACAGCATCCAGCAGAATGACTCCTGGCTAGGAACTACAAGACATGACTACAAAGCACTTAATAAAAACATCACTAACAGTGACAACAGCAATCACTGCAAAATCAACAACGAAACCCAGTTATTATTTAACAATAGCAATGAACAGTGTTAATGGTCATGTAATTGTTATTACAACCACTACAACCTGTCTGTACTTTGGACAATTTTTCTCAGATTTCTGAAAATGGGTAGGGACTTGGAGGCTTGAATGCATTCTTTTTCTATTCAAAAGTGAGAGGTTGGAATAGACAATACACCAGATCTATTACTGTTGAAAATTGTCAACACTTACTTCCAGGTCAACAAAGTGACTGAAAGTCTAACAGAATACTTTTTTAGGTCTCTACCTCAGATATTTTGTCCAGGACTGTTAATTTGCTGTTGTGGCTAAGATTAGCTTCATAAGGGAGAGACTAAAAACATGGCTAAGTCTAAGCATTAGATGCCTTGCAAGTAACTAGAAACACACCTACAGATAGGAAATTTGACTGCCCCATAAAAGGGACGAACTAAAAAAGGAATCCACTTTGCAGAAGGGAGATGCCTAACCTCATCTGCAGGAAATGTCCAAGAGAAAGATAGGATGAGTTATATGCTTCATTCCAGAAAAGAAGGACACGCTTCCCTCTGCTTGGGATCTGCAGCTAGGAACTCTCTCCTAGAGTTGAGCATCCAAGCTACTCTTTTTTCTTTTTTTTTTTCCTAAACAATAGTGATGCTGCTTTTGCCCTCAGTACATATTAAATTGTTGGAATACTGTGGAGTGTGAGCATACCAGGTTTAATTGTCTAATCTATGGCAGCAATTTAAACCTGCGTGTATACAAATGCACAAAGCCCTGACATCTGGGGGAAGGCCTCTTGCTTTTCAAAACAGGAATTCTTCATTCATCTCTGCTGACGTGCTTCTAATACGCAAAATAATTAAATTTTGTTGGAATCCTTTGAAGCAAGGCTGAGAACAACCTTATAGCCTGTATTTTGGCATGCCTTTGGGAGACTGAAGTTCAAACCAGCATTGTAACCTCAACATAAAATTTTTTAGAAACCTGAACACTCTAAGTCAGAATGATTTAAATCTGTCTTTTCTGCATTGCTGCAGTGCATCAACAGTTTCTTCTCACTGTTTTGGAAGGACTAGGGTCCTTGCCTGTGATTTCCAATGAGGTACCCTAAGAAATGAGTAGTAAGGGGCAATGGCTTCAAACTGGAAGAGGGTAGACTTAGATTAGATATCAGGAATAAATTTTTCACAATGAGGGTGGTGAAGCACTGGAACAGGTTGCCGGGGAGGTTGTGGAGGCCCCATCCCTGGAAGCATTCAAGGCCAGGCTGGATGGGGCTTTGAGCAACCTGGTCTAGTGGGAGGTGTCCCTGACAATGCCAGGGGGTTGGAACTAGATTATCTTTAAGGTCCCTTCCAACCTAAATCATTCTATGATTATAGATTCTATGATTCTGTGAAATGCCCCACTTGTGCATTACACAAGTTTGGCTTACACACAGGAGTGAGACGCACCCTGAGATACCCAACAGTGTCCCAGTTTGTTTAGTGGTATACAGATATAGCCCTTGAAATCTAAGTATTTGGACCAAGACTCACAGGTTTTTAAGGTCCTGAATCTGAAGCACTCACCATTTCTATTACTCTCACTTAATTAAAAGCTGTCAGATAAATCCCTTTGGGGATCAGCTTTCGAGTAGCTACAGACTTTTAGAGGCTTAGGCAGTGGCTGAGTAAGGTCTTATAAATGCTACTGGCACCTGAATTTTAGAAACTCTTAGGTGTTTGAAGTAAAGAGCTTAATTCAGTCTTGTCAGTCTAGCTCCTTCTGTCTATCTTTAATCTTATTTCATTCTGTCAGAGATGAAGTTTCCTCAAGGATAGATTTACCTTTGTGCTTAGTCTATATTTGCTGGTAATAGTTATTTGGTGTTTGAGGACATATAACTGGTGCTGAGTTGTGCTGTTTATGTTGACTAAGATTCTTTGGGTGATATACTTTGAAAAATATTTTTGTTTTACTAAGTATTATATTATCATTAGTCTTTGTTAATGTGGCGTTATTATCAGACAAATATGACTTCATTCTTTGATTAAATTACAAGTCTGGATACTAAAGGAACTGTTTAGAGATAACAGATTTAGACTTGTGTAAGATATTTGTTTCAGAACTTCATGACATTTTGATTAAAAAATAAGTACTGTCCAGTATCATCTAGGTACATGCTAAATGAATTAAGAAGTAGCTTGCTGACATATTTCAAATAGTATTTGTGGATGAGCAATCATTATCAAATAGAGATAGTCCTAGCGGAAGTACACTTGAATTGATAGGTAGAACTAACATTTTCACCCATATGCAGCTGTAAAACTACAATTTACAATGTATGTGGCTGACACACAGGCTGTAGAGTGACAAACTAATAAGGACAAATCAATTATACAGACGAATCAGAGCTTCTCAACAAGCCAAGCCCCCTCATGCTAAAGGTGAATGCAAAATATGTACTGAAGAACTTGCAATGCTGGCCATGGCTACACAGTAAGACATTGTCACCTGGAAGATAAGACTTCTAAAGCACTTCAAGTCACTACAAATTAGTACCTGAACATGAACCTCCATGCAACACAGTGGCAGAAAAAGCTCGAGTTTGGTCTGGGATTTGTGGAATGATTTTATCGCTGTATGATGTATTGCTGGGACTTACTTGAGAAAATTATGTATAAGGTTCTGTTGTAACTGCTGAGATTGACTTCATAAAATACAGACATGGTTATGTTGTATTTTTTCTTTTTAAAAAAGATACTTGGAAATCGGAAAGCATACAGAAAAGGGCTATTAAAATTATTCAAGAGCTGAAGAAAAGGCCTTACCAATAGACTTAAAGGAATCAGTGTCACTTATAAAAAAAAGATTGAAAGGTGACTTAATTATAGTTTGTAAGTATCTTCCCAGGGAGAAAATATTGGGTTTTAATGGATTCTTTAATCTACTGAAGAAAGATGTAATAAATCCCCTTAATATATTTGGCAATCGCTTCACCTACCAGTGAAACACATATACTTCTGAATGAGAGTATGGAGGTTAGCAGTGTTCAAGAGCAATAGAGAATAATTAAGGGTAGAAATAAAGCAGGATGTTATGGGCAATTAAAACTACAGAAGTAATTTTGCTAGGGAGGTTATAATTTTTCCAAATGGATTTTCTCAGAACACAAGGCCACAAATTCCTATTCTTTGTAAAGTCACTTTATAAAGTATCACAGCTTCTTTAATGAACGAAGTGGTCAGGACTTCCATTTTCTGTGGCACCGTGAGGTGTATTAAGTGTCACAGTGAGAAAACAGAGCGGTATCTTTTTCTCACATGGGTTTCTCTCAAGCTGTGCTCAGCTCCCAAGGCACCCATATTCCGTTCATACAACTGTGTAGCCACATCAGTAATGACTTCTCATGCCTGTGACAGGTTTTGCACAGAGGAAACTATTCCCAGTGGTACATTGCATCTCATTGTGTATGAACACCATGTCATCACATGCTCTTGGGGTGTGAAAAAAATATGAGTAGCTGCTCATATCTGTCATTTGCTGGAACAAAGACTAAGCTGACAACTGATATAGTGGCTCGTGTTAATTTGACAATGTTCACTTGAGACTGAGACCAGAGCATTTATCTGTTATCTAAGCCAAACTCCTGTCATACAGATGAACAGGTAGGGCATTCATTGTTTTTGTGTCACTTTGTCCCCTAAGCGTTGCAAGGACAAAAGAGCAGGAACTGTTTTATATCTACTTTCTGCCTCAAGCAGTGTTGAGTTTGGCTCCCATTGCCTGGGAAGCAGAGACTTGTTTTTCTAATAGAAAATCATTTTGTGATGAAGTTTAGAAAGTGACAAAAAAATCTTGATGCTACACACAGTGATTGCTATCACTGAATTAAAGCACAGTCCCTGGGGTGAGGAGAATGTGGAGCAAACTGCTATACAGACAAAATCATGAAAGACAGAGAGCAGAGAAGTGAAGTTTATAGAACAAAAAGAGAGGCTTGGACCCTGTTGAAGAAGACCTTTATGTCTATCTCAGACTGATGCAGAAGTGATGCCCCCTATTCTGAGCTCCCAATTCTATCAAAAGAATGGTACTATGAACTAATTAATTCTCCTAATCTTTCTCTACAGAGAAAAAATTTGAAGAGAAATGAAAAAATTTCTCCTCCCAGTAGTCCCATAGCCAATGGGACAATGTACTTGATGGCCTTATGCCAAGATTTCTCTAAATCACACAAACGCTTAAAATCTCTCCATCTTTACTCTTAGTAAACAAAACTTTGATATCCCCAACGCTGTCTTTTCAAGGTCTTAGTACGAACAGAAAATCATAAAATAAAACCACAAGTACTTTGTGAACATGACATTTACCATGTAGGTTTTGAATACTGAAATTTTCTATAGCATTTTTTAGGGTTTGTTGTTTTGGTTTTTTTCCCCCTGCAGTTAGAACTTGTTTGTAAAAATGCACTTTAAAAAAAGGTGTGGGTTTGCAGACAGCAAGACTCTTGAGGTTGGGGTTTTTGAAAATTCACAACAGTTATGAAACACAGGATAAAATCATGAGGCTTGCCAGCACAGAATTAATAAAATGAGAAAATAATCTTCATGCTTGTGTCCCAGATACCTAGGATACCTACAAGCTTTTGCATGTAGGCTCTGCATTTACAATCAGAAATTTTACTGACACGTTTGAAATAACAGTTTTCTGATTTGTTCATCTGAAGGTTGATGCAAGGATTTTCTCAACACAGCAGCCTTGACTTGGGAACTCACTTTGGACAAGAAATAAGCATTAAAATTGTATGAGGAAAATGCATCAGAAAAACTTGAGATTCAGTGGAAAGAAGCTTTGGTGATGTACTGAAAAGTCTTCCCTCACGTCTCTGGTTTTGTTGGGTTTTTTTCTCTACTCTAAATTCTTTCTGGTTTTGACCAAAATTTTTTTGACTTCTCATTTAATTCATTTGGTTTATTGCTTGCTTGTTCTTAGCAGATTATTTACAGGCTTATTTACAGTTGAGAGGATCTGAAAAGACATAAACATTTATTCGGCAGAAGCCTTGGTTTAAGACGGGCCTTCTCTTCTTCCACTACCCATATCACAGAGTTTGGTGCAATATGTCCTTGGTTGCACAATTCGACTAATTTGTGGCAGGGTCTTATAAACCTCTGAAAAAAATTGCTGAATGGAGGCCATACAGATACCACTGTGAAGCCAAATCAGAGAGTCGTTGGATATTTCATATTGCAGATAGCAAATGTTTAAACTATGTTATTGTTTCCTTACTCTGCACCTTCTTTCTTGATCATTGAATTTCAGTAGTATAAAATAAATTTATTTTTGCCTGGAAGAGAGAGACTGTTGGCAAACTCCAGGCATCTTTATGGCTCAGAGAAAACCAGTCCCAAGGCAGGGTTACTGCCTCTCTCTCACTGTGCTTGTCAACCCAAAGAGCAGTCTCTCAAGAGTCAACAGGACACTCTTTCGCTAACTTACAAGGGCCCATTTGATTTCTGACCACATCTGACTATTCTTAGGAAAAGCAATCTCTAATTACGAGGACCAGAAGGGGATTATACCAGGAAATGGCCCGAGCCTCTAAAATGAAATGAAGAAAACCAGCTTTCCTTATCACTTTCAAAGCCTCATGTTTTTGAAAGTCATCTTCTTTTATCTCTGCTCCTAGAAGAAAGTAGGCTGGAACATCAGAATGGGAAAGAAATTGTTGTATGTGTATATCTGTTAATCGGTTTCTTCACGTAATATGCCTCCTTCTTTCTTCCATCCATGTCTAAGCAAAGGTGCACATCACCCAGTGCTCACAAAGCAATGGGCCTGTCAAAACTACTACTGATCACCCACTGTGACACAGGGGGATTCAGGAAACTAAAATTTGCTTTTGCTGCTTTGGAGTATTTGTTCATTTCATGCCATAATGCTATAATATCTGTAAAGTTCAAGAAGACTTGTAAAACTGTTTTCTCAGGCATTATTTTTCAAAATCTTTGTGAATGTTTCTTCAGCTGCCACGTGTTTTTCAGAGATATGAGCATTCAAAGCGTACTGGACAGTTCAGCTTAAGAACTAGAGATCATAGAAATCATCTGTTTTATTTTAAGTAGCTAGGTGAAAGCAATTTCAGTATATGGGAGCTATATTTTGCCGGTATGGAACCAGCTGTTTTTTGCTTATCTTTACTTTATTTTTAATTCTATTAGTAAAAAAAATAAATATGTACATGTTAAATGGGGAAACATAGTCTAAAATTTCTGCAGACATGAGTTCAGGTGGCTTCATTCCACCTTGTAGGTGAAGAAGGCCACGCTGGCTAAGGCCTGATAAAATTGTTTATCATTCTGCACTCCGAAAATGCCACACTCCACAGAAATAAAAAAAAAAAATAAAATTAAATTAGGATCATTTTAGAGAGCTTTTAAAAATGCCATTGGTGCTAGTTTTTCTATCCCTTTACTTTTAAACCTTTGCTTACCATGTATCTAAACGTACACAGGGCACAGGGTAGACGGAGACATATAAACCGCTAAAATTACCTAAATGCTCTTCTATACTTAAAATGTCATATTTTTAAAGCCTGATGTTGTGAGCCTTTCTGAGAGGCAAGCTGATCTTTCTGGGAAACAAAGAAGGTCCCTGTTGTGGTACTGTGGAGTTCCTACTGCAGAGTTACAAGAAAATAAACATTATTGTGATGAGCTTTATGTATTGGAAAGCAGTTACTGAGCCAGGATGGAATCCTGCTAGATCCTGTCTCTATCACAATTTTAATTTTTAAAGAAAAACTCCAGCAGAAGAAAAAAGTGAGTGATTTATTGTTATTAGGCACAACATTACATGGACATTAAGAAAAACCCATGTAATTTGAGACAGAACAACAAAACTGGAAGGAACTGAGGATAGTGATAATATGACCAGAAACAAAAGGAGTGCAATGATGTGCACAATGGAATGATTTGGGGAAAAAACATTAAAAAACATTTTTTTTTATAATGGCATATACATCAGTCAAGATTATGGAAAAATCTCTTACAGTTGCAATTGATCAGCTATCCAAATATTAGCATTCAGTGATAGCAAGGTAGCAAGGAACAAAAGAAGATCAAATGAGAAGCTGGTGGTGGTGGGAAAGGAACCTGGGTGACAGGAGGAGACATTGGGGCATAGTGACGACACCAGGAGTGGTGAGCAATGAAGACAGATTGATGTGAGGTGCTCCTGCAGAGCGTGAGATTGAGCAGGCCAAGATCAAGGAATTAGGGACAGAGAAAGAAGTCAACAGTAACTGAAGAGCTAAGCTAACACATATCTCCCTGAGTGCTGATACCCAGTGATATGACCGTCTTAGGCATCAGACCCTCTGATACAGAATTAGATCAGACGTTAGGAAGAAATTCTTTACTCTGAGGGTGGTGAGACACTGGAGACACTGGTTGCCCAGAGAAGCTGTGGAGGCCCCATCCGTAGAGGTATTCAAGGCTGGGTTGGATGGGGCTTTGTGCAGCCTGGTCTAGTGGGATGTGTCCCTGCCAATGGCAGGGGGGTTGGAACGAGATGATCGCGATCCTTTCCAACTCTAACTATTCTATGATTCTATGTGCTTCAATAAAATACTACATTTCACACTGACTGTTGTCTGGAAACTGTTAACATGGGACTGTTCTGTAGACAATTTAATAAAAGTGTGATGTTTAATAAAGTTGTGACTGAAATCAATGGAGTCATTGAATCAGAACAGGATAAGGTTGTCATATATAGATACTATAGAAAAAGGGATAGCACTTGACTTTTGTGATATAAATGCTTAAAATCTCCTCTAGATGGATAAGGCAAATGTGACACATTGTGGAGCCATAGCTGTACTCACAGTCATGACAATGCAATGAATTCTCTGGGGGAACCATTTTGATTCAAAAATTCTCCTGAATATCTTCCTGCATATATCAAAGAGAACTGTTAGCCAGTTTTTCTTCTGACTTTTCTGATACCAGCTCTTTGTATGGTGTCTGAAAATTTTTCTGCAACATTTTCTGTTATACATTTAATACCGTGCAGAAAATGCCTATATTACCTTGAATTAATAGATTCATAGGTTTATAGATTATCACCCTTTGTGAGACTCTGTCTCTTGATTTTGTCCAAATACTTTGAAATCATACTTAATATAAGCCACGTTAAATGCAAGCAGAAGTTGTTAGTTACAACATACAAAGTAGGCAATAGAGTTACAAATATTTATGAAATACCAATGTGGAAATTAAAAAAGAAATTTACTTAATTTGTGCTAGGATTAAACAGAAAAGGCTCCTGGGCTTTTTTCAGTCGCTGTTGTCTTCTCTGATACCTGTCTGTGAGGTGTTACTTTTCAGGCCATGCTCATCACAGAGCATTACAGTGCCCAATAATTGATTTAAAAAAAAAAAAAAAAAAAAAACAAACAAACACACACCCCTTCCAAAAAAAATAGTTTTTTAAAAAGCCCAGGAAATTCGATATATATGCAAAACCTTAAATTGTGATTGGAGGCATAAGCACTCTGAATTTAGTAACTGCTCCAGGGAAGGTTGTCTGAATAAGAAGGCAGAATAAGAAGGAGGAAAGTTGTTCTCCAAGCTGTATAGTGCTAGGAAGAAACACATTTTATTTCTTTGTAAGAATTTCTGCATGATAAACAAATGACTACAGCCACAGTTATCAAAGGAAACCAGTAAATATTTGATTCATCTTCCTTAAATTTAGATGTTTAAAGTGTCTTTAGTCAATGGACAGAAACAGGCTTTTCTAGGGGGTGATTCTTCAAATCCCTTTTAGGAGGACTTCAAATGGCATGAAGTTCTTATCACTCCTGACTACAGCAGAATAATTTAGATCAAACACCTAACTTTTAGACCCATGCCTTTGCCCTCCCAAAGAGTGAGATTCATCTTACCTAGCCTTGATCTATTAGCAAGGCAGGTTTTCTCTGTCAGTGCAGAGAGGCACCTCCAGAAAGAAGTTCATCCTCTTCTAAAGCTCTTTTCTAACTGATGGAGACAATGGCTCTCTTGAGCTACCTGTCACTCCATTAACTGGAGTAAGAAGCATCTTAACTAGTTAGCTCAGATTAGATGTCTTAGTATTAAATAGATAAATTGAAATTAATTTCAACCCACATGTTTGTTTTTTCAGCTTGAGATTTGGATCATCACTTGCTGAAGTTTTAAGCACTAATAGCTGTGCATTCAATCATCAGGAGGCACAGCATGCCCGGAGCAGGAGAAGTGCCACAGCATACTCAGAACTCTGAAAAGTGATCAAAGAGATAACGCAAAGTGGATCTGCTAAAATTAGTGGATAATCATTAGGATCAATATCACCATGCTTCAGTTCAGTACTTCTAAAATGGGATAATATCATCCTTTCACTATGGAGATATTTTGTGAAAATAACACAAGTGATGTCTGAACAGTCTAATAATGTGTGTCACAGAATGGCTCCTAAGCAAATTGGTAACTATTGTTAGAGCAAGATTTTAATATTATGTAGTAAACAAGCCCTGAGAGAAATACAAAATATGAAACAACCATGAACTGAGAGCATCAAGCATACCAGATGAGATAGTTCTCCTTTGGGCAAAAGAATGAGCAATCTGACTCTAAAGGAAATCGCTTTAAGGCAAAACTTAAGTTGCAAATCTACCTAAATTTGGATTTCCTTACTCTTTCTTGCTTCATTTGGTAATCTTAATAAAGGTTAAATATTACTTTGGTGGTGTGTATTATATTAGACTTTTGCACATAGATATGCAAAATGCATGTATATATATATATACATAAATGCATATATATGTACACATTTTTATATATGCATGTATATAAATGTGTATACATATACATTCACGTTTGAAGCTGTGCTGAGGTTTGGAAGGTTAGCTTAAGTCAGTGGAGATGATTTAGTGTACAGCTGGAAGGTGACATGGTAAAGGTGAGTGATAAATCATGTCTGGCATTAGCTATAATCTCCTGGCAGCTAGAATATCTAAATAAAAATATGGTTTAACATACCATTATTCAAACTATAGAAGAAAATTCCAAACATCCATGATTAAAGAATAAGCATAGAACTGATTGTTGTATTAATAGTTGATATGAGTGATTCATAAAAGAAACTACAATTCAAGGCAATTGGAGACCTGTAGTAGATATAGAATTTGATATTTCTGTTGTTAATTGTTCATACAGTTTATATCTGTATAGATATGTGTATTGTTCTCCCTCTTGTTGTGCCTAAGTATGTATCCAATGAATAACACAGTAAGATCCATTCAGTAAAGAGTCATGGAAAAATAGAATCACAGTCATACAAGAAGCTTCAATGTGTAATATTCACCTAAAAGGCAATATTATCTTCAAAAGACAGCAGTCTTTTTCAAAAACAATTTCAGAGGAGCCGGGCATATTCCTACTTAAAAAGCTATTTATAACTTGTTGCCAAATGGCTAGTTAAAATCAACGTGTTTCTGCCATGAGAAAAACAGGCTTTCTCCTCTACAACTGTTTGAAAGTCTGATATAGGCAAAATAACTGCCTGCATTGGAAAAGAGCAACTGATACATACAGATTGTATGTATGTATCTGACCACGCATAACCCGATGCTTGGTTTAGCCCTCCCAGCTTTACTATTCATCATGAAGGTCTTGGAAGAGACATTTGAATTAAAGCTCATCATAGCTATTGCAATTGGCTACTATTCTCTGAATTAGGAAGAAAGATGACACCATGAGATTACATTTAAATGACAAAAAAGTAGGAAATAAAGAAAAAAACAGTTAATGTCAGAGCATGAACTCATGAAAATTACCATCACCCCACAGTAGTCAAGCATATGACATTAACTTATGAAAGCTGAAGAATCAGCCCGTACTGTTCAGATTGTAAACCAGCTGACTGACAAGCAGTTCAGCCAATAAAGCCCCCTTCCATGTTCGTTAACAAAAAAAAAATGTTTCCCCCATTATGGTTTCAGTGCTTTAGTTGCTTGTGCACCCTCTCCTTTAAATCATGAGAAACTCAATTGGAGGAAAAAAAGAGAAAAGTTGTACTGGTCCAAATGTAGTGGAACACAGAGAACCATAAAGTCCCAGTAATTTGACCCTACTTTAAGTGAAATCAGTTAAAAATAGTCCCACTGACTTCAGTGCTGCAGAATCAGCCCTTAACCACTGAGAAGACAACGGATTTTACTACCTCTGAATGCTGAATGCCTCATTTGGGATTTAAAGAAATATGTGATTAAAATCTAATTTTGTCACATGTTGTACTCAGACTGAAACTGAGCAAATAATTGATCATGAATAATTTATCTGAGGAAGTTTATCTCTTTTCTTTGTACCTGAACATCCATGAATAGATCATTTCTTCAAATTCACTTTTGCAGACTCTTGATTCTGAAGCAACTGGGTGCAGTTTTCTTCACACAGGGATTACTCGATCTTCACTCTTTCAACTGTGTTAATTATTTATGATTAGTCAGAAATCTCATGATGTATACCCCTCTAATAGCATTTCTGGCACAGATACTCCTTTAAAACTAAATTTCATTTAAAAAAAGAAAACCACTTGCACAAGAGTTTAACAAAATCTCTTTCTGTTTCTTACTTCAAAATGCAAACATAAAGGGGAATAAACATGAGCAAAGCAAAGTTGTTTTCTCTTGTTTAACTGGGTAATTAGTCACAGATTTTTCCTGTCTGACTTTCCAGTAAATCTCCATTTTAGAGATTGTGTTGCAGTAGAGGATTATATGGAAGTGAATTGCCTGTCCCTGTATATGTGATATGGCTGCAGTCGTGCAATATTAAATGCTAACTTTTCTCTCTCTAAAGCTTTGTGAGGTGATGTTATCATCAATTCCATTTATACAGGTGTGTTGGTGTTCATTTTTTAAATTGCGCAGATCAACTATCTGTTCCCTATATCCATTTCCCTACTGTTAATAATGTTGAATTCATGTTTGAGACATATTTATTAATTAATTTCCTATCCTTTTTCAAATTTCCCAGTAAGTTTAATCTGTGTATATTATGTAAAAGTAACGTATTATAAATTGCAAAGAAAAATCATATTGAAAGGCTGCAACATGTGGGTTTAATTGTTAAAAAATTAAATCCCGATGTTAAAAAAAAATCTAAAACATTTCTTCCTTAACTTTTCAAAACCCACACAGGGGAAATGCTGTATGCTGTATGTGAAGCTCAGAAATTTCTGATGAATATTTACTTGACAGAAAGTAAACCAGTACTGTTAAAGGACAAAACTTGTAAATAAGAAAAGATTCCTACAAAATTATAGTTTGTACTGTCAAGAAATACATGAAAGTCATCCAAAGATGAGAATGAGTCATTATGTATTTACGAACTGTACTCTGAAAACACCCAGAATTTATCAAGAAAAATCTGACACAGTAAGCGACTTTTCAGAACCTATGAATCTGAAAAAAATTTGATATGTTACAAATAGATATTAAATTAAAAACAATAGGGGTAGTGTGGCAAAATTGTCATATTAGACATTTCATTTTTAAGATTTTTTTCCTCCTGAAATCCAGTGTGAAAATATGACAGTGAAGTTAACAGTATATTCTCACATTAAATAAGATCACATGAATCCAAAGAAATACTGTGGTTATCATTCTTGGACCTCTATTTGAAAAATGTTTAGTTTTATTAAAAATCAATCCACATTAAACCAGACACAAACTGCAAGGAAGTTGACAAAAGGTCTAAAACATTTTTAAAAAATAAGTAAAATTTAATTTAATTTTAAAATTATTCTTCAAGAAAATTACAAAGAAGGACAATTTCTGGGCAGAAAGGTTAGGAAAGGTCTTGGAAACTAATCAAGGCAATTTATTAAATAAAGCAACAGAGTTAATCAAAAGTAATTTTGCTGACTTTTTTTAAGTCAGGCACTTAAACAAACACAAAGACAGCCTCAGAGTACCTGCAAAAACCAGACTAACTATAACCTGAAGCACGAGCTGAAGGATTATATTACCACTTTTAGTAAAACAAATGGAGCATCAAAAGTTAAATAGATGCAGCCAATATAGGTTTGTAGACAATATGTGTTCCTTCTGTTGTTCTGATGTGATCCTATTACTGCATTAAAAAGTGACCCTCCCATGGGAGTAAAGGAGGAGTTAAAGGCAGTAAAATTTGAAAAGACATGCATTTGCACAATTCAAAAAGATAAAGAAAGAAGAAATAAAACAGTGGAATTTAAAAACCTTTCAGTTAAGATGGAGGGGAAAAGTAATTTCTCATAAAAATTTCTAATTCAGGTCATGAAGAAACACTGCTGTTACAAACATGGAATACTTATTTTGTCCTGATTTGCAACTGGATTAATTAGGAATATATTCTCCTGGGAATTATTCAGTTCTATTGTTTTTAATACAAAATGTTAATTTATCCAATTTGACTCTTTCTGGAGGAAAGTATCAAGAAATATTTAATTAGGGAATATGTCTCAAAATGTAACTGTATGAAAAGACGTATTATAAAGACACAGAGAGCCCTCAAAACAGCCGCCAACTAGTAGTATCACTTAGGTATTAGGCACACGTCCTTATTGGGTTTTTTTCTCTGATTTGAAGCTGTATTTCAGCATCCCATGGGAATGCCAAATAACCATGCTAAGAATCGTCTTTCTCCAGGCCAGAGAACATGGATTAATTTCTATTTAGTTTAAGCATCAAGAAAAAAAAAAAAAAAAAAGATAAAAATTCTGGATGAGCCAATTTATATTTTGTGTGTAACTAACAGTAGAAGCTCATATTTATTTCAGAAAGAGAACTTAATTGTTTACCCAAAGAACAAGGAAGGTACCGGAAAGAAAGATTTAAGGATGCTTGTTTCCCAGTATCTAGTAGCCTGCTGAGGGTGCAAAACAAGAATAAACAAATATGTGGAAAACTGTGGGTCTTCCCTCATTCTTCATAATGACTTCCCTGGGTTTGTCCTGGGAAGACCGGGAAAATATCCTGGCATCCTGTTATCCTCACATGTTTTGCCAGGTGTGATTCCTCTGGTAGAAAAAATTGATTGCAGCTGGTAAAAAAATGGAGGTCTCATCATTCGATAGTAGAGCCCATAGTACTCAGTAATATCAGATGCTGAACTCGTGATGCTGGCAACATGTGTTCTGAGATCCTGCTCATCTAAATGCAGAGTGATTAATAAGACAATTCTTTCATTCTGATCAGAGAAGAGATGTGGATTTAGATCTTTACCTTACTAGTCTTCACACATACTTGTAGAAATGTCAGTGTCCTGACTGGTAACGTATCTTTTTTGTTTTTTGTCTCAGTCTTTTATGAAAATAACCTTCAAAAGTTGCTAAAAACATTAATGTTCTCCTTTAAATACATGCTGGGTTATCCCCAGACATACGCATGCCACATACAGTGTTATTCTCGTTTGATGACCTACAAGGAGATGGTTTCTAATGCACACCCATTAAATGCAATAGAGTGATTTTATATTGTCTAAAGATTCCTTGATGCTTTATCTTTCTCAGTGCTTGAAATAAAGTGTAATTGAGAACCAGACATTTTCCATTATAGATGTCTATTAGGGAAGCACATGTCCCTGGTATAATTTAAAACAAAACAACAACAACAAAAAAAACCCAAACCAGAACAATCTGTTCAGCTAACCCAGCTGTTTTTGCCAGTCATATTAGGAAGCCTTCACGTTAACCACTCTGCTGCAAAATTGTGGGGGCAGCAACTTCAAGGAAAACGACAGTAGCAAACAGCATGGGGAGCAGCAATTACTTCATCCAGTGCCGACATCTGAGGAGCGGGCGGCTGCCTGAAAGGTTGGACTTTGTGCCCTCCTGAGTTCTGACAAGTCTCAGAAGGTATGCTAGCTAAAAGAGATTACAACTGAATGAGGTTTTGCTCCTATTTCACACAACTCCGATATAAGAAAGGAAAACCATCTTCACTCTGCTATTAGTCTTCACTGGTCTGGAATCTATTTTTTAACCGTTTCAGTCTGAGCAGTTCCACTGACTGAAGTAATTCAAACCTATAAAATCAAAGGGCCTTTTGGCAGTTTCCAATCTCTAAAACTTTCAGACGCCCTGGAGACGAATGTATTTTTAGAATATATTAAGGGAATATAAACCCTGAGACATGTTGCATAGTTAAAGTAAATCCATAAAATTTATTTCCCAGAATTCATCCCTTGTGGCCCAGTGGTATTAATGAGAACGTAAATACAGCATAGTATCTTTTAAAATACTTTAAAAACATACAATAACGTTGCAGAAATAACAAAAAGTCATCTTCATACATATCCTGAGGTCTGTCATAAGGTCAGGTAATAAAATCTAGAAAGAATAAAGGCAATTTAATTATTTCTGTAGGTCAGCGAGGAGTTAACATTGGTATCCTGATATAAAACTAGATTTAACACAGATGGGACAGGTTAAACATTTGAGTATATGTATGCCCAAGATCATAAATAACTGTCAGAGGCTTACAATAGATAAAATTCTCAAAAGGACTTCTGTAAAACAGGAATGTGAGTCCCATTGAAAATCTCATTTAATTTCAAGGTGTGCTCTCAAGATTTATATTCCATTAAGTATTTACCATATGTGCTTCTCTGAATCAGATGGCTAGAATCCCTGTTGAATTGCCGAAGGGGGAAATGAACGCATTCGCTAACCTGTAAATGTCTCTTGTTGACTTGGAAGTCACGTGCGGTGTGATCTATGGTTTGGAGGCGGCTAGTGGAATGGACATCGATCCATAACATCAAAATGAAAAGGAAAAAAATAACTTTTCTGTCAGTACTTTTGTCATTTCTGCTGTCAGCTGTTTCAGGACTGTCAAGAGAAAAAGAAAAATAAGGTCATTTCCCTAGATTGTAATGCAGAAAGAGAGGTAAGTTTCAGTGATTAGAGCTGGCTAAAAACTTTAAACAGGGCCATTTCCACAGGAGAGTACCATGTAAGCGACTGGAAAGCTCATGGGATTTAATCATCTCCACTCAAATTTAATGGAAATAATTAAATCAAAGCAAAGTTAAAATTAATTAACCACTTTAAAGTTTCATGTTTTGTCTTTCATATGATAATATCCATCCTGCATTGTATTTGTCATACATTATATTTAATAATATTCTTTTTTAAAATACCATGAAACAGATGTTCAACATGGAAGGAAAATGCTTCAGCAATTTCAGATCTGATTCCAAAATCAAAGTGGTTGGAATTTCCATTCCCCCCAAAAGTGGAATTTTTGTCCTGTTTGGGAACAGTTCTGAATTCTGAAATGCCAGAGTATCCTACCAAATTGAAAATTCTGCTTTCTGAACAATTCCAAATTTTAATTTCTCTATGGGATTATTAAGGTTTTAATTATTCACAGCATTCTTTTCCAAATAAGCAATTATGAAACTTGAATGATGCATACAGGCAGCATATTCAGAGCATACGGAAACATAGCAGAGTATGATGGCCACAGCATGGAACAGCATCAGGAAGCTCAAGAGTGAAGGCTAAAGAACGTGATTTCAGAGTTGTAGTATTTTCCTTTTGTGCTTTTACCACAATACCTTTTACCACAATATGTCATGCTCTCTGTATCAAGATTTCTGGATCCTGCCTAATACAAAACCTATTCATGAAAAGGAAAGAGAAGTTAAGAGAAGTTTTCATGGTATCATGGTATGTCTTATTTGTTCTACATTTGGAAATGCCTTAGAAATAACAAACAAAAGTATTTTTATGGTCCAAGACTAAATTTGCATACCTGTCTAGGCAAATTTATTTATCAAAACAGTACCATAAATGCTCACCTAGATTCACTGAGCTTTGATTCTACAATTTATTTCCCTCCAACCTGATTTCTACAGTTCCAAAACTCTTAGGCTGGCTTTTTTATTTTAATTTAAAAATATTTCTTTCCTTCTTTTACTCCTATATTATCAAGGGGATGCCTTGGGACCTACCTGGGATTCGTTTTTCCCTCTGGTGAAGCATAGGTCTAAACTTTTTTGAGGAAGGCTTGTGATGATGACAGTGCTAACGGCGCTCAGACAGAGCTCCAGCACCTGATGCTCCCCACACACAGGGGCAAGTTCTCCTGCCAGTATTCTGAATATGCTGGGCACAGGTGGAATAAAACTCGTTACTGTTCAGTAGCAGATGACCAAAGACTGGCACTTCACTGGGAATAGTGGGACAACCTGCAGCTGTAGTTTAATGGGAAGTCCAGCAGCATCAGCTGGCTCAGCAAGCTTCAGCTCATGTTGGTGTTCAGACTTAACACAGGTACATTCCTGGAGTCCAGTTGTACGTCCTGGTTCAATTACAGTAAAGTTTTGAGTCATCATCACCTCTGCCCCAAGCAAGGGAAAAGAAAGCAAAGCAACTGTGGAACAGGGTGAAAATGCAACCCATGCTGCTCTCTTCTCACACCCAGCAGAAATGCAGATGTGGTGGGTTGACCTCGGCTGGCAACCAGGTGCCCACCAAGCCTCTCTATCACTCCCCTCCTCAGCAGGATGGGTGAGGACAAAATAAGATGAAAAAAAAAAAGAACTTGTGGGTTGAAATGAAGGCAGTTTGATAAAGAAAAGCAAAGGCTGCACACAGAAGCAAAGGAAAACAAAAAGATTTATTCTCTACTTCCCATCAGCAGGCAATGTCCAGCCACTTCCTGGGAAGTAGGGCCTCAGTACGTGTAATCTTAAGATTGCTTATAACGAATCAAGAGTTGTAACAGGAGGTCCCACTTGTGCTCCCAGTCGAGAACCACCTTTATTGATGGCAATCACAAAATCACAGAATCACAGAATGGTAGGGTTGGAAGGGACCTCTGGAGATCATCTAGACCAACCCCCCTGCCAGAGCAGGGTCACCTAGAGCAGGTTGCACAGGAACATGTCCAGGCGGGTTTTGAATGTTTTCAGAGAAGGAGACTCCTCCACCCCTCTGGGCAGCCTGTTCCAGTGCTCTGCCACCCTCAAAGTAAAGAAGTTCCTTCTCATGTTTAGGTGGAACTTCCTGTGCTCAAGTTTGTGCCCGTTACCTCTTGTCCTGAGGGGTTTTAGCTAGTGCTTACTTCTGCTGCCTTCTTTCTAGTATCCACACACAAACTAGAAGAAAAAAAAGATGCAAGCAAATTCATTTCAGTAACATTTTGGCAACCCAGGTGGGACTCTGTGTGAGTGTGGCTACCCGTACAGCACAGCCGGTACTGGGAGAGTTCACCTGATCGTCCTTGTGGGATCCGCATTCCCTGGGAAGGTACTAAAACTGGAGGCAGCATAAGTCATGGGGGTTCAATAGGTAAGGTAAAATGGGGTTTGCCACTGGCAGAAATTCTGGAAAACTGGATAGAGGTGAAGCTGGTAGGCCTAGTGAGGGTCATGGAAGAGGGGCACAGAGGAGTATGGTGTGCAACAGTCCAGGAAGGAGGAAAGCATGGCTGCTCTTTTTTTTCTAGGAAGAGCAACAGGGGCAGATCAGGGTGCACTCTTTTGCAAAGAAAAGGTGGCCTATGGAAGAAGCAGCCAGTCAAATGCTCCCAGGGAATACAAGCAACAAGCACAGGGTATGTTCTCACGCACGTGCTCCTCTGGGTGCTTTGTGTGGGAGCAGCAGTTGCACATGCACACATGTGCACATGGGGTGTGCTCCATCAGAGGTCATACAGCCAGGCATCAGGCTTCACACTCAGAATTGCTTTAATGAGCAACACTCACAGGAAGCTATCAATCAGAAGCATCTCATAGCCAAAAGACATGCAGCGATGACTAGGGCTTGAGAAGAAACACAGGAACACTCTGGAAAGCCCTGGCCAAGCCCAGCCCCCAATCAGCTTACTTCCAGGGTGCAAATGAAGGGGCAGTAGTCCATCCAAGGTGCCCTGCAAACATCCTTTCCTGGTGTGTGACTAATATGTGTGCAGATGGTCCCTTGAGCAATGCCACTCACTGTTTCACTTCCCTCTGCCTTCTGCTCCCTGCAGTGAGGACATGCGCAGCAAGCAGCCCCAACAGGAGGGTCCCCATTGATGCCAACAGCAGTGGCAATCTGACATGGCAGAGTTGCCCCCTGGAAAGCACCAGAGGCAGCCCTGGGCCCTAATTACTATCCAGAGTGGGGATTTATCTGGGCTTTGCTATGGTGGGACCTCTGGAGGGCAGCAGCAGCCTCCGATGGGCCCTCCAGAGGTTCCCTCCATTCTAAAAAATTTAAAAGTCTAAAAAAATAAACTTTAAACACAAATTCACTTCTGTAGATATTCTAGAGGGTCATACAGACTATGTTTATTATAATCCATTGTTTCTCTGCTTTTTAGAACCTAACACCCACATCCAGATCCTCTTCATCTTCCAAAATAGGCAAGAGACCAAAAATATAATAACGAGGATCATTCTAGTTCTTGTTTTCCAGGTCATAATCTGAAACTTCTTCAATAAAATTTGAGGGGATGAATCCTCTTGTGCCACCTGCCAGCTCTCTGACATACCAACTGGCTTCATCCACCTCTCTAAAGACGTAAACATATTGTCCAGCAGTTAGAGGAAGCTCTGGTTCAGGCTGCTCACTGGGACCATCCCAAGGGTCGTAGCTATATCAAGCTATGAATGTTCAAAGCTTTCCCAGTTGTTGTCCCAGAGCCTGCAGGATGACAGACTGTTTGTCTGCTACCATTTCTTCTGTCTCGCTTGTGGGGTCCTTCTCTGAAAGAAGGAAGGACCCAGGACTGTCCTCTGTCCAAGCTGACTCTGAGGAGCTCTGAAACCAATTCTCCAGTTCACTCATCTGGGCTTGAAACAGTTGCATGGCTTCTTTGCGTTCTCTTTTTACTTCTGTCTGAGCACTCTACAAAACCTCAGATTCCTTTTTTTTTCCTTTGCATCAACACTAACTTTGTGTCCTTGTTTTCCTTCTCCAGCTGTTGTATTCTTTCTGCCATTTGTCTCCTGACTTTCAGTTTGCACTCTGCATCTTCCATTTGGGTTTGAAGACAGCTGATCTCTTGGATGGCAGAATTTCACTCCCCTGCCACTAGCGTTAGTTACCCCTTTAGGTCAGCATTTTCTGAACCTTTTCTGTCCAGTGCGTCTGCCCAAAGAGATGATAATTTTTTTCCGCCATTCTGGTGTTTTCTTTCATCACCTCCGTAAGCTGCACCTGTAAATCCTTATGCCTTTGGCTGAGGGTGCTCAGGTAATATGAGCCCTCTTCTTCTGCAGCCAGTTGGGCCTAAAGCTCCTCAGCTGCATTCTGCGAGACTTCATTCTGCTTGTCCTGTGCGAGCAAAGCTCCAGCAGGCTCTGTCATCGCTCCTGCCCTCTGCTGAGGAAACACCTTTCCGGCGCAGTTCCTCAGTGGAACTTTGGATGGGCAGTGGCACTGGAGTATTCATCATGGGCTCAATGGTCCCCTGCAGATTCTTGAATCTTTCTTTCAGCTGCTTGGTGAGGACAGCTAGTTTAGCATTTTTCTGCTGGAGCCTGTCTGCCTCCTTGCATGCTTCTGGAGAGCTTCCCTTTCTCAGGAGGCTGTTCTCCATCTCAAGGGCACTGTGTTGCCTCTCCAGGTCTTCCAGGGCAAGCTGCAGGCAGGTGTTCTGCTTCAGCAGCCAACTGCATGCGCTACCAGGAAGCACCGAGCCTTCTCCTGCAGACTCTGGCGCCTGGAGCAGAGCATCTGTCACAGCCTCGCGTATTGTCTTCTGCCCAGCACTGTGGCTTTTGCAGGGTCTCTCCTGTGGTGCCAGCTGGAAAGACCAAGGCTCAATCTGGCAGCTGGCCACTGCCAGGGCCCAAGGCCCATTTCCATCAGGGGAGCAGGAGCTCTGCATCTCCTGATGGCTCTGTTGCCCCAGAGGGCCTTTGGATCAGGCCCGGCAGTGGGAGGTGGGCATCTTGCCCTCGAGCAGGACATACTTTATGAAGAGTCTCCTCTCCAGCTGCAGTTCCTTTTGGAAGTGGCGGGTGCAGGTTGGCTGGTAGCCATCTGTCTCCCAGTGGAGCTCATTGAGGACATCCTGGAGCTTGCTGTGGGCTGCCCTGCAGCTCCGTCTGGGCCTCACAGTCTCCTCAGCCAGCTGCCACTGCAGCAGCTCCTGCACCTCGCAGAGCTCAGCCTCCCTCCATCGCAGCAGCTGGCGGGTTTCTGCTGCCTGCTGCCGCTGGTTCAACTCCTGCAACCCCTACGAGTGGCAGCTGCATGCTGCAGGCCCCCAGCCCACACCATCCCATGTCATGGTTGACGGGATGGGGACTAGGACATCGGCCACCAAACACTGCTGCCAACTCCCACCAACGGGTGCATTCCCTAGGTCTGCAAGGGGCAGCAGCCCCCTGACCCCGTTGCAGCAGCTGCCTCCCTTCACCATGCAGGAGCAGAGACAGTGTCTGCCATGGGACAGGGGTGGGCAAATGCAGCCTTATATGTCTGTTCTGGCCCTGAGCAGTCAATGGAGGGCAGTATGGCCTTGTTTGGAATGTCCTGCCTGCCTTGCACTATAACCTTTGTGGTAGGTTGACCTTGGCTGGCTACCACGCTGCTCACCTCCTCAGCAGGATGGCAGGGGGGAGAAAATAAGATGGAAGAACTCACGGGTCGAGATAAAGGCAGATTATTAAAGGAAAAGCAAAGGCCGCACATGGAAGCAAAGGCAAATGAAAAGATTTATTCTCAGCTTCCCACCAGCAGGAGATGTCCAGCCACTTCCCAGTAAGTAGGTCTTCAGTATGTGTAACGGTTGCTCCAGAAGAAAAATGCCTTAATAACTAATGTCTCCCCCAGCACCTCTCTTAGCTTTTATTGCTGAGCATGATGTCATATGGTATGGAATATCCCTTTGGTCAGCTTGGGTCAGCTGTCCTGGCTATGTCCCCTCCCAAGATCTTGCCCACCCCCAGCCTACTGGCCTTTGGAGGTGGGGTGAATTTGGAGAGACAGCCTTGGTGCTGTGCAAGCGCTGCTCAGCAGTAGCCAAAACACTGGTGTGTTATCAACACCTTTCTAGATACCAATAGGAAGCACAGCATTGTGAGGGCTACTATGGGGAAAGTTAACTCCCTCCCAGCCAGACCCAATACAGCAGGGAATATATATCTGCATGCGCTGTTGGTCACTTTGACTATTCAGATCTCACCTACCTGTTTTCTTAAAGACTGTGCATCATGTATCTGTACTAGCAGAAACAATTGCGGGCAAGAACTTTGTTAAGACTGTATTCAGAGCTACAAGAGGTCTTCATTTTTCTCTGGGGCATACTTGCTCACTTTTGTCACCACAGCTAATGTAAACCCTGTTACTAATCTTACCGGGTCATTAGCAGCACCTCTCAGGTTTTTCTGCTTTAATTCATGATGGGTAGGGTAGCAAAAGGTGAGCCCAGGGCATCTTTAGTAGCGTGATAAGAAGAAACCTTATTCCAGGTTATAAGATTCTACAAGGTGGCAGAGCATCTAACTAAAGCATGGTCCTCCAGCCTTTGCCCCGCTCCCTGCTCCTCACACAACTGGCTAGGGTGAGAAGGACTAGGTCACCCTGCTGTGACATCAGGTCAGGAAGTACAGAGAGGACAGAATCACAGAATGGTAGGGTTGGAAGGGACCTCTGGAGATCACCTAGTCCAACCCCCCTGCCAGAGCAGGGCCACCTAGAGCAGGTTGCACAGGAACATGTCCAGGCAGGTTTTGAACGTCTCCAGAGATGGAGACTCCTCCACCCCTCTGGGCAGCCTGTTCCAGTGCTCTGCCACCCTCAAAGTAAAGAAGTTCCTCCTCGTGTTTAGGTGGAACTTCCTGTGCTCAAGTTTGTGCTCGTTACCTCTCGTCCTGTTGCTGGACACCACTGAAAAGAGCCTGGCCCCATCCTCCTGACACCCACCATTTAAGTATTTATAAGTGCTTATAAGGTGTCCCCTCAGGACATGACTTTTCACTGCGTAAAGGTATGAAGTTCTCCCTTATCAGTGCGTTATATAAGACAAAAGACAACTTTGCCCAATGGGAAACAAAGGTTGCATGAGTACGTGGCTAACTTACCTGTTCACTGATGGAGCTGTCATCCCTGGATACAGCTAAAGCTGTGACATGGGCCCAGCAGTTGGCCATGCAACACCTGTGCTCCATTCCTTTTCTAAGACAGCAACTTTCACCACCATTAAGCTCACTTTAAAATATCATACAAAATGAGCTCTCTGAGCTGCAGAATAGAACCTTATGCACCAATACTGAGTTTCTTTCGTTAGTCACCATAATCTGATTTTGTGACAAGTCAGGCTGTGACAAATTATTTGAACCAATGGATTTACCATGAGATACAGTGTGCATTGTTAGCAGTATTCACAGAGGAGGGAAATACAGATAAAATATATTTTCCTGAGACTTCTCTTTAGCATGACATTTTGAACATAGTGCATTTGCTGTGTAGTAAGGGAAAAGAAGCACATTTTCAATAACTATCTGTGAATACAATAAAAGATCATGTTTCTATTTCCCTTCACTAGAATATAGTATGGTTTTTCTGTACAACTACCATATGAGGTAGTTGTAATTCTATCTGCCAGCTAATCTTTGTTTGAGTGCATTATAGACAACCCAATCTCCTCCCAAACCTCACCCAGAGACAGATTATTATTTCAGGGGAATTGCTGTTTTATTTAATATAGCAATTACATATTTAATCCGGTTTATAATACTGTCTGTACAATTCTGTAGATAAATGTTTTACTCACCTTGGCCATAAAATGTAAGGGCATCTATGTTTAAATATTAAATATCATGTACCATATGTTCTTTATGGAGTAAAAGGAGGGTTAGACTGCATTTGGCCCATATCTGAATAAGGATCATTTTCACTCCTACAATCCCCAACAATTAGGGAGAAGGGACCTGGAGAAGGATATATGATCTCATACAGAATAAAGAAAGAAGTAGTTAGTCATGGTGAATAATGTAAAAAAATATAGGAACTGACTTCCTGGAACATATGAAAGGTCCCTCTAGTCCATACTCTGTTTTAGTGGATAAATGACAGAATCATAGAATCATGGAATAATCTAGGTTGCAAGGGACCTTTCAGATCATTGAGTTCAACCATCAACTTAACACTGCCAAAACCACCGCTAAACCATGTCCCTCAGCACCATGTCCACATGTCTCTTAAATACCTCCAGGGATGGCGACTCTACCACTTCCCTGGGCAGCCTGTTCCAATATTTGATAACCATTTCGGTGAAGAAATTTTTCCTAATATCCAATCTAAACCTCCCCTCGTGTAACGTGAGGCCATTTCCTCTTGTCCTATTGCTTGTTACTTGAGAGAAGAGACCAACCCCCACCTCGCTACAACCTCTTTTCAGGTAGTTGTAGAGAGCAATAAGGTCTCCCCTCGGCCTCTATTTTTCCAGATTAAACAACCACAGGTCCCTCAGCAACTCCTCATAAGACTTGTTCTCTAGACCCCTCACCAGCTTTGTTGCCCTTCTCTGAACGTGCTCCAGAATTTGCTTTGAAAGCGAAAGGTGCAGAGTGATGGGACCAAGAGAATAATTAAACACCTACCTCAAGTGTATGTACACAAATGCATACAGCCTGGTGAAATGGGACGGAGGAATTGAAACACCACATATGGTAATAAAACTATGACATTGCAGGAATAACTGAGATGTGATGGGATAGCTCTCAGGGAAAACGGGAAGTATCCTCCTATGTGAAGCAGCAGCTCAGATGTGGGGAGCTCTTGTAATGAACTTCAAAGAGACCAACAGACCTGTGCTGGCTTGAACCCACATATTCCTTCCTGGCAATGGGGGACAACCAGCATTGTGATGGTGAGCATATAGAGACTGGCAATAGGAATCACATTTGCATTGTGATCCAAGTGTATATTGCAAGTGCTGTGTTCTGCTAAGAGTAGTGTATTGCAATTTCAGTACACTGCTGTATCACTCTGCTACATCAAATCTCATGTAACATATACAAAAAAGTAAATTTGGTACTAAATATTAGCTCTTCCTCATGTATAATATCTCAATGAAGCTGGAGAGATAACACTGGACTCAGACAAAGGTCTTCAATGCATCTTTGCCTTAGCTGTCATCAGTGTCTCCCAGGCCTCTGTGCTTAGCAAAAGGGTTTAAGGAGTTCAGGAAAACACATTGTTACACCAGAGTGAATTCAGCCGGTGGGGTAACCAAGATGGTTGGAGCCAGAGTACTTGCCCTGTGAGGAGAGTCTGAGAGAGCTGGGCTTGTTCAGTCTGGAGAAGACATGGCTTCAGAGGGACATAACTGCAACCCCTATTACCTATAGGAATCATAGAATGTTTAGAAGGGAGTTAGAAGGGACCTTAAGGATCATTTAGTTCCAATCCCCCTGCCATGGGCAGGGACACCTCCCACTAGACCAGGTTGCTCAAAGCCCCATCCAGCCTGGCCTTGAACACTTCCAGGGATGGGGCATCCACAGCTTCTCTGGGCAACATGTTCCAGTGTCTCACCACCCTGACAGTAGAGACTTTTTTCCTGATATCTAATCTAAATCTACCCTCTTTCAGGTTAAAACCATTACGCCTTGTCCTATTTCTACACTCCCTGATAAAGAGTCCCTTCCCATCTTTCTTGTAGGCTCTCTTTAGGTACTGGAAGGCTGCTATATGGACTCCCCGGAGCCTTCTCTTCTCCAGGCTGAACAACCCCAACTCCCTCAGCCTGTCTTCATAGCAGAGGTGCTCCAGCCCTTGGATCATTTTTGTGGCCCTCCTCTGGACCCACTCCAACAGGTCCATGTCCTTCTTGTGCTGAGGACTTCAAAGCTGGACACGGTACTCCAGGTGTAGTACTCTGCTCATGAGAGCAGAATAGAGGGGCAGAATCACCTCTCTCAATCTGCTGGCCATGCTTCTTTTGATGCAGCCCAGGATGTGATTAGCCTTCTGGGCTGCAAGCACACATTGCTGGCTCATGTTGAGCTTCTCATCAACCAGCACCCCCAAGTTCTCCTCAGGGATGCTCTCAGTCCAGACTGTATTTTAGTTTGAGATTGTCCCAACCCACATGCAAACATGGGGAGGGTGTTGAGGAGATGAAGCCAAGTTCTTCACATTGGTGCATGTTGGGAGGATGAGAGGCCAAGGTCATAAATCAAAACAAGAGATATTCAGAGCAAATATGAGGAAAAGCTTTTTCACTGTAAGGGCAGCCCAGCAGTGGAGCAACTTACCCATAAATTTTGTGCTGGCTCTATCCTTGGAGGTTTTTCAAAGCTCTGAGCAGGATGGTTTGATCCCATAGCTGGACCCACTTTGAGCAGGAGGTTGGGTGAGAGACCTCCTGAGGTCCCTTGCACCCTGAGTGAATCTGAGATTCTGTTCACTAGGGATACATGAAATAATGAGAAAATAAAGCACGAACACTCCCTGATTCTAGAAACCTTAAGGGACGTCCTGAACCAGCAATTATTTTTGCATTTTATGCTTAATAACCTTTCTTCCCTGAATTATTCTAATTAATTTATACCTTCTGCGTTAAGGCTGTCAAGACTATCCTGTGGCATTCAGTAGCTTTGAACACAACTCTGGCCCTTCTCTGAACCTTTGCTTAGTTTTACTATACCCTTGTCATGGTTTAGGGCTGGATTGGCCACTGAGATGAACGACAGATGCTTTCCCCCATCTCTCTCTCCAAGGACAGGGGAGAGAGAGAGAGAGAGAGAGAGAGAGACTTAGGTGTTTAGAAGGAAACTAAAGTACATTAATGAAAATATTAATAATAAAATAAAAAGAAAACAATTAAATAGATACAAAACCAGTATCGAGCTCCTGAGATGATGATCACATGACCAGCAGGCACAGGGAAAATCCCAGACTGGACTCAGCGATGGATGGGAACTGGATATTGGATCTGGATTCAGGAATGCTCAGATAGGTATCAAAGGCAGATGAACAGACAGAGTCCTCCTCGGACACCGGCCATTGAAGAAGGAGAGCTGACCCTTTGATCCCTCAGCTTTTATACTGAGCATGATGCAGATGGGATGGAATACCCCGTTGGACAGTTTTGGGTCACCTGTCCTGTCCACTCCTCTCCACCGGTGCAACCCTCCATGCTTTTCTGTTTCTGACCCTCCAACGGCACAAAGTTAGCTGACCTTGGCTGTTATAGCAATAAGTATAAGCACGAGCCTCTCTGCATCCTATTACTTAGTATTCACTGTAAACATAGGTCTTACCTGTCTGAGAGCGAGCAGTTTCTGCACAATATGCTGTTAATTTCAAAGAGTTTCAGAGAGTTAGAAGAGACTCAGCTAAAAAAGTAAAATTACTGAACGGAAAATTCGTTCTGTTTTGCCTCAAACCAGGACAACCTTTTTTGAAAAGGTGGTGATGAGGACAACCAGATCTGCACACAGTATTCAGGATTTGGATGCACAGTAAATGTAAACAGCAACAAAATGATGTTTTCTGATTTGTTCTCTATGCTTTATTAATAATTCCTAGCTTGCTTATTTGTCTGGTACAGAACACTATGTTGTTGTGAGATGTTTTCATAGAATTATCCATAACAACAATTTCTCCTCTGAGTGGTAATAGCTAATTTAGAAGCTATCACTGTGTATACATACTTAGGCTTGTTTTTCTCCAGGTGCATTACTTTGCATTTATCAACACTGGATTCCATCCACCACTTTATCACCCAGCCACTCAGTATCATGAGACTCTTACCTAACTCTCTTCAGCTGGCTTTGAATTTTAATACCCAGAAAAATGTTAAGGTATCAGGAAAACAGTCACCTCATTGTGTATCTTCTTTTCCAGACAAATGAGTACACTGAATGGCACAGGTCCCAGCATAGTACACCATTGTATTTCAGTGGTAACTCCCCACCCCAGCTGGTCCTTTGATTTCCTTTAATTTTAACAGGCTCCTTCATAATTATAATTCCTCTTTGTGAAGCTTGAATTCTTGCAGAAGTTCTGGGAGGATTTTTGCTCCTAGAAGAAAGTTACATTTGAAGTCATGGTTGTCACCGTCACAGTGGCTCTTAGAAAGACTCCCACAAAGCCAGCTTGCTTAACAGCACTTGTTTAACAGAACTTACTTTTACGCTTGCATCAGTCTTTCCTCCTCTGCCATTTGTAAATCAATTTTGCCCTGCTGTTAGGGTGTTCTCTTGAGTGTGTTTCTCCTGTCAAATTTCAGATTCTCTTTACGCACATACCATTTTGGCCTCACCTCATTTTGAGACTTCTGGCATTTATCTAGACATCTTGTCTTATTCTGGTTTTATGTGTCCTGTTTACAAAGGCCTTTATTTGTTGAGACAGCACTTTGACTATATCTTACCTGAATTTTATTCACACCTGCCACATCTGTGGCAGGTGCGATGTACAGAGTCATCATGAGCCATAGGATACCGCAAGCTTGCTTCTGTGTGCAGCTGGGGGTATCACGCTTCTTGAAGCATAATCCCTTCTCTCCTTCACCTGCCCCCTGAAAGTCTTTCTCTGCATTGCTAATTCCTTGGAGTTGTCTTACTGGCGCAACTGACTTCATAACACCCAAAGCAGAATATAAATAACACAAACATGTAGGAAGATTGATCAAAGAGTTTTTAAGTTTTAGGGCTAAGGGAAATCTGCAGGCAATGGGGAACACTGGGCCTTTTAGACAGTCTCCGGGAATTGACTGGAGTTGTTCAAGTTGGAAATTGCCTCATCTGTTAAAATACAGCATTATACTGCAGTATGCCTGAATTTCTTTCTCAGGATTACACTAAAATCTTTCTATATATAAAATCACTTTATGTTGTCATTCTCATACTCAGTGTAGAGTCAAACATTGCAAGGACACCAGGACTTTTCTGTTTTGCTCTGGGGAAAAGGAGGTATAAAAGGGAAAATGACCCTTAGATCATGACAGGAACTATCTTTATCTTCACCAGTCAGGGATCTTATTGACCTTTGGGAAGAGCAAAATTAGATTATTTGCTACTAAGAGAAAAAAATATTCATTCCATCATGATCCAAACACCCAGCTTTCATCTGCAGCAGATTTAGAATTTTTGCCCCGGTGTGGAATGAAATTGAATTCATAAAACAAATGTTTAGAGTGGAAGCCATCATTTTGTAATTGTATTTGTGAATACTCACTGCATTCAAGCCCAGTCCTTTGGGAGCAAAAATGACAATGAAACAGGTAGTTCAGTGCCTAATAAAAGATTCTTTCCCCAAACTGATACTTCCTTCAGTTGCTATTAAAGACAAAGCATCTAAAAGAAAGAGATAGTCTCACAGCACAAAATATTTTACATGTTTTAAAATAAGACTAAAATGAAGTACCATACACATTGCTATAATGTGGGAAAATCTCATGTAATTAAATGAAACAAGGAAAATAATCTCCACAGAATCTTGTTATATTGGCTCTCCTGGAAGCTCAAGATTCCATGAAAATGCATAAAAAATCTTTGAGAAAATTAAAGCAGATAATCTGCAATTTGTAACTGTTTATACAGAGCAGTATTTATTTAAAGGTCTTTAACAGAGTTCCCTCCTGAGTAGTCTGTAAAATATACCTGAATATAAGTTAGAAGCCCAACTCTGGAGTCAAAGGATTATTTTAAATTTTTTTGTGGAGAGGAAGAGTTATTATTATATTGTTATTACGACACTGTAATATCTCAAATTAGATTTACTTTACTGATGTTTCTAATTTTGATCAGCAATTATTCCTTTCAAAAAGAAGTACAAACAGCAGAACTAAAAGTATAAGCACCACGTTAAAGAATATATGTATTTGATGGGAGGATTTTAAATATGTATGATAGAAGATAATCTCTATTAAGTAATTAGCATTGTAAAAGACCCCAGTTGCTTTTTCAAATATTACCTATGGAGAAGAGGAAAAATTTTATGTAGGAATTGGTTACGAAAATCTTGCCTGATGCAGCCTCTAAAAGCAGTGTGGAAAGAATTGGTTTCCCAGTTTTCAGTTATACAGGACACGAGTTGCCTTCCTGTCATATGATTGGTAGAAAGCACTCACACTTTAAGAAAGGAGTCCAGGGACAAATTCCTTGTAAGAACTGTTCACATCATTTTAGACAGTCAGAAATAACTACATCACAGTCACATTATATACTGTATTTTGTGCCTATAATTTGTAACATAATCTGATCTGTATAATGATTTTTTCCCCATAAAGATCTTAGTATTGGATATTCTTGTGACTATGCTTGAATGTGGACAAAGTCACTAGATACAGGAATCATTAACATTAGTGATAATAATTATACATTACATTTTAACAGTGAGGAATAATTTGGGAAAATAAGTTTCTGTACAGAGATATTTGCTGGATCCTTATTTTTCACATTATGTGCCAAAGAGAGGAGAGGAGAGGAGAGGAGAGGAGAGGAGAGG
>VYZM01019497.1:0-48198 GCA_013398915.1 Dromas ardeola | reverse complement strand
CCCCCCGCAACTCCCCAGGTCAAACCATCTTCTCTCTAAATAATAAATCAAGTTTTACATTATCAAAATGGCTTCAATTTTACGCATGATTTTAGATGGTAAAACCAACTCAGCAGGAATGTGATCAATGGTCACACAGAGTCAACTCCTGTTGAATCTACTTCATTCAGTGTCTTAAATGAGCAGTCACAGCAGCTTATTGCCAGGGTGCTGTAAAGGTACAAGTCCCTACAGCTTACACCTACTTTATCTTTTTATTTGCAGTGCATGTGTCTCCATTTGTTTGTGTCAAAGGGTGTACTTTTAAAATAAAGCCATATCTTGTATGCTTTCTGCATCACTACATACAGCACTCTTGTCTTTCTCATCCACACCTAGGCCCATCTAGGCCCATGCACCAAGTCATACAGACTGGTTCACATTTATATTTTTTATGCCTTACTGCATAGTGGCAGAAATGCAACATTGCGTAACAGTTATCCAAGGGCCTTTTGTGTCCCCTCCACACCAATTTATATGATGATTTATAGCATTTTGGTTAACAATGGCCAGGGTAACTTTGTTTTAATTTGTGCTTCATCAGCCATGTGCAGTCCCCCATGGGGGTTATCATAGTGTCAGTAAGCCTTTTGACAGACATTGCTTATTTCCTGCAATGGGAGTTTAGTTTAGTTTAAGGAGTTTAGACACAAGGGTTTCAAACAGACGCAGAATTTCTGGGTTTCACTTGAGGTATCTCCTGCCAACTCCAAAGGACCTCTAAGTTGGTTCTCTGAGACCAGCATCTAAACACCAAGCTCTCCCCATGAGAAATTCCTTTAAAGGAAAATAGAACACACAAGTAAGGCTTTGCAAATGCGCAGTGCACCGCATTTTTCTCCATGTGCAGTTTCCTAATGTGCCAGTAGCCCAAGGCAAAAATTTAGAACGTCATAGGCTAAAGTCATTCTTCGACAAGCAGTGCTCTAGCAGGATAGCATGGAGAACACCTCTTGGAGGATGACATCATTATGTTTCAGGACTTTAAGAGATAGCAGGGCCGCAAGCCTAGTTGTCTGTAAATGCAGCAGTCAGTTTGTGGAAGATAAGTATAGGCAGTACAAATGAAGATTAAACAAAAGGAGAAGAGAAGGTCTTTGCTGCCTCTGTCGAGGACATTTTGTAACGGCACTTCCTTCCTATGTCTTTGAACTATGTTCTTTGTAGCAAATGAACCAAGGTTGCCTTTGTGCTTTGTGTGTCTGTAAAAAGTGAGATGGGCCTTTAAGATCAAATGTGGAATGCAATCCACTTGTTGAGAAGCTGCTCACTTTTCCATTCCCAAATTGTACAGTGAGCTACTGGCAGCACTCTAGTTACGGAGGACTTTTCATTTGGTCCATAACTACATGGAGTTTGACTATCTATCTGCCCTGTCATGAGGGTTTTTCCACCTACTGTGAGACAGTAGATGGAGTGTTCCATCCTCCTGCTTGTCCCCCTGATACCATTCCCTGTGTCCAGAACCTATCTATAGAAGGAAGCAAGCAGATTATATCTCATGTCCACAGCTCAGAGGTTGTCTACAAACTCCCAGACTCAGCTGTTTGATCACCAACTCTGCAGTAATCCTTCCAAGCCTTGCTTCGCATACTGTCACCAATGGACTGTCCACATCCTGGGTGGGTCCCAAAATGTGGCTCAAGAACAGGTAAACACTGGAATTGGGAAGGTGAATGGGATTGAAGCTTTTGTTCACTTCTATACAAGTTGTTTCTTAAATCTGTTTCAAGCTATGGAGACATTTGTATTTTTGTAATTTGGTTGTCAAATACACTTAGTTATATGACCTGCAGGCACAGTCGCATTACTGCACAATTACAATTTATTTGGACTTCCAAGGGGACGAGATTTCTGCACTGAAAATTTGTATATTCCCCTCCACCTGTATGAGAGAAAGCAGTGAATTTTGCTGTTAAAGTAGTTTCCAAACATTAAGAAGTACTGAGTATTCCTAAAGACTTACAGGGAAGAACTGTAATCTAGATCAAATAAATCCCAATTTGATTTGTTGAAGTTATGAAGTTTTTGGCCTGTCTCTGAATAATCAAAACAAAAATAACTTACTTAAAAATGGATTTAAATGTATATCCATATCAACAACTTGTGTAAACAGCTCATCTAATGGAAAGAAAGTGAATGTGTAATGCTAAATCATTTACAAAGAATGCAAGGGATTAAGGGGATTCACAACTATCAAGAAAATTGAGAGTTTATGCCAAGAGCCAACTCAATCCCTCTAGCAGAGGCTTTATTTCTGTAAACAAAACGAACTTAAAATGCATCAAATTTATGTTCTGGCTATCATGTTTATGCACCACACATTAGCCATTTTACTGTAATTTTAACTCATCATCTGACATAGGAAATCCAAATGAGACAGTAATGGTCCTTCTATTATGGGCTTCGTTTCTAATTACCGAGATCATCTGATAAGCCCCAGCCTTAGTTTTCAGGGGACAAAATATTTGGAAGTAAAATAGCCTAGCTAAACTGATTTAATATAAGACTGAGGGCAGAGGATTATAAGAATATAATTTATCGTGATATGCACAAACCCCAGAAAGGCAGGGCACTGTCATGGACATTTGTGAAGGTGTATGGGTTTTGATAGCGTTGGAAGTAGAGGGCAATGAGCAGGAAGCAGCTCAAGGGTGAAGTATATTTTAGCAACTTGAGAAAACTATTGAGCAACTGCAGAGAACTTGTAATGATTTTCAATATATCTCTCAAATACAACAGGGAATGCCAATTTTCAAACTCTGCAGGAAAATTTTTGTAGCTAATCATTCTCATTTAGAATCACACGGAAAAGCTCCAGGTTTTTATCAGCTCCATGTTTAGCATGGACTGAAAAACAGGATTGAGTATGATGTTTTTATTCTTTTCCCCTAGAAATAGGGATTAACATAATTCTTACATATTTCTGAAAAAGAGACAAAACATCAGAACATATTAAGTTCGATATGATTCATATTTCTTCCAATGCAAACCACATAAATAGGCTCAAAATTCCATGTTTAAGCAAGAAGTTGTATTATAAATTATTTGTTAGCAGATGTTAGGAGCACCTGCCACCTCCATCAGTCCTGACCCAGGACTCCCTCTTGTCCAGCCGCTGGAGACCAGGTGGGTGCCCTGGGGTCTCTGCTTGGGCTGAGGGACACGGCTGCTGCTTTCCCACTTGCAGGTTCGTCCAGTAGGGAAGCTGAGCACGTATCCCAGAGACAGACATACACAGACACACACAGGACATGGACATGGCCAGCTACACAGAGAGGTCATTGCCTTCAACTGCACCTATATATAGGACTGACGTAAGAGGTAAGCACAGAGAGCCCCATCCCCTCCTCTTCTGGGGCTGGCAGACACAGGAGGTCACTGACACAGGCACAAACATGACACTCTCCTGCCCATGTGTCCCCGACTCACCAGCTGGTCCAGCTCAGTGCTCACTGCCACTAGACACACACTCACATGCTCCTCCCATAGGCACCCAGCACCCACAGGTCTCCCCAAATATGCATGCAGACCCTCCACCCACCTGCTCCTCCTGTATTGACCCAGGGCCTGCTACTCACTAGTGAGTCCAGCTTGGAGTTTACAGGTGAATGACACACATACACCCGTCACACACCACGACTGGGGCAGATACGGACAGCTACCGCCCCCAAAGGCTGCAACCCACGGTCACACTCCAGCCATCAGCACCGAGCCACTCACTTACCTCATTCATGTCAGTCCCGCCCAGTAGCTGGTTTTGGGCTTCCCCTTTTTCTTATCATCCAATTTGATGAGGTCCTTGAACACATGATCTTAAAGGAGCAGACACTCCATCCTGCCACACACCCTTACATTATTAGGCTAAGTATCATAGAATCACAGAATGATTCAGGTTGGAAGGGACCTCTGGAGGTTATCTGGTCCAACCTCCCTTCTCAAGCAGGACCACCTAGACCCAGTTGCCTAGGACCATGTCCAGGTGGCTTTTGAAGCATGGAGATATTCAAGTAATCTGTAGATATTCAGGTAACCTGTAGCTTGTCCATACAAAAATGTGGGTGGGATATGGACAGGCAAAAATTCTCACAAAGCCTAATTTTACACACATAAGTACCTTGAACTAGGTGATTTCTTTGGACTTCCCATTAGTCAAGTGAAAGACATGGTATAGAACCCAGGTGCCCAAAATAGCTCAGATTTCCAGGAAGGAAGCAGAGCATCCTAGGGAAACTGGCCACTTATGCACTGAGTTCAGTTCCTCTTCTATGCCACGTGAATCCTCCCCGTTGCCCTGAAGGCAAGTGGCATGCCACAGCTCATGATTACAAAGCTAAACCCTTCTCTCCATCCTCCTGCAAAGCTAGTCTTGTCCATACTGCTTATTGACTTAACGCTGTCTTCAAGCTGTGCTCTTGTGGTTGGTTGGCCCAGGCCAAAACTGCCAGGTAGCATGTTAACAAGCAAACAGCATGAACATGCCAGTCCTCAAACCATGTGTCACACTGTTTCCTTTACTATTATTAGGTATAGTCATGGAGGCTGTTCCTCATACCATGCTTCTAGGCATAATCATTATTTTTGTACGTCATGCAACTTAGGTCAACGGTGCCTATACTTAGGTCCTGAATTCACTTATTTTGCAAACTGCCAGACCCCATGAAGACTTTGCAGCTCTCAGTCATTCTGCCAGAGGTCACTCTTCTTCCCACTGCTCTTCCAGGGGAAGGATCACGCAAACCCCCCCTCATCCTCTTCAGGCAAAGTCAGTCAGGTTAACTTAACCTGTCAATGGAAGTGGTTTAAGCTAAACTGACTAACTTTGCCAAAAGCAGATTAAGGAGAATTCACATGATCCCTCCTGCTGGCAGGGCTTGGGTGGTCAGAGTCATCAGCTGGAAGCCAGCAACAGGCCGCTAATACAGAGGAAACATGAGGGGTAGTAAAATCCTCATACAGTCTTGGGAGGTGGCTTTTGCGGATCAGGCACCAAAATGCAAATAAATTAAACCTCGTGCGCAGCTGCTTGCTTAATGAATGCCTGCATGCAATAATCAGGCTGTTTTCCGAGAAAGCAGTGATAAACTAATATAAGCTAGAGGTAATTATCTTATCAAGTGAGTGAAAAGTTCACGCTGATGGGTGAACCAATTATGGACTAATGTGCATTTAAAGACCTTGTGACACAAGGCCATCAGTGATTTGTTTTAAACAGAGGTTGATGCCATTGCAAATCTGCTGAGCACCATGCAGCTAAAAGCTTTGCAATAAACACAGGTCTGCAGCCCTGTAGCTGCCATTTGAATAAGGGCCTCTCTTTTAGGGAAGAAGTCCTTGCCGCTGGAAAGAAGTTTCAAGTATACATGTGTACTGTGGCTGACAGCAGCTGGTAGGATTAAGCCCTTCTCCTCCTGGTCTCGCTGATGCAGTCACAGATGATATTACACACTGATGCCAGCTGGCAACAATGGACACCCCAGGTGCACCCCATCTTCAACAAAGTAAGAGGGAAAAGGTTATGCTTTACGCTCCATATAGCATCTGGGAAAAGGGGGGGAAGGGAAGGGAAGGGAAGGGAAGGGAAGGGAAGGGAAAGTGTTGTGGTCACACATACCCTGTTTTGTCTTCCTCCATCCACTGAATCTGTTGGGTTTTTTTTTATCTGAGGGATTCCAGAGAGCAGAACTGCAAAGGGGCCAGCAAACCCTTGTGTCAACACAATGGTATGGGGATATGAATTGCCAGCAAAGGGGAAGCAAATGTCTCAAAGTAGAAAGGGGGTGGAATAACTCTGCTGCCTGGGAAAGAGCAACAGCGATCAGAGGAAAGGTATTTAATGCTCTTCAGCCATAAGGCTATCTCAGTTACTTCGTATTTGACAGCATGGAATTGAAAGACATTGGCTGAGCCTGGATGCACGTATTTGTAAAGACCATGTTTTCAAGTTTACCTTAGCCAGTTTTGAGAAAAGCATCAGAAAGGCACCATTAGAGATGGTTCTTAAAAGATTGGGGGATACTTAGTTTAGAAATTAACTCAGCCTGCAATTTTCAATCACAGGCATTCAATATTGAAGTCTTACATTTCCATGGCAGAAGCGCAGTGTTGAGAGGCCGGAGGGAAGCTGCAGCTGCTGCCATTTGCTTGTGACATTCCTGGACGTTGTGCAGTATTTATGAAAATCAGGTGGCCTCAGTGAAAGGTGAAACTGCGTTGACAACCCCTCTTCAACCTACTTCTGCAGTTCTCAGACTCATGCCCTTGCCTCGCCTGGTGTTGGAATGATATTCTCATTCAAAATTCAAGCGGCAGGTGTATCACTTATTTTTTCTTTCATATCATGGTAATTCATTGGTAACAAGACCGTTGTTAAATGCGTTTAGTTTGAAGGAGTAGAGAATGACAACACATGTAGTCCGAAGATTTGACACGCTCTTTCAACTAGATAAGAAGACAGGCTGAATCACAAATACTGCAGGGCAGCTTGTTCCCAGCTCCAATATTTGTTCACAGCAGGAGAGGTATCATATCTGTGACAGAGTTCATGGTCACTTTCATAACAAACACCTTCTCATAAAAAACAACTTTGGAAAAAAACATTTCATTGTCAAAAACACCTATGTGCTGCTGCTGCCGAGACACTTTACTTCCTAAGGTGGTGCTCCTGAAAGTGACATTTAGCTTAACAGATTCACTTTCACTTTCTTTTGGTGCACACATCACGGTGTTTCCTGCTGATTGCCAAGCTGCAGATGGCTATATTTGGATTAGGGTGTCTTTTTTAGAACACTGATCTTTCTGTTATCGTCATCGTTAGTACAAATTACAGGACAACCTTTCTTGTCCCCTGAGAGTCACTAAGGGAATTATATGAGCAAATTAGATCAAAGTTAAAGCTTAAATAATATAAAATACTAATAACACTTCTTGAACAATGTTTCTTACATTGAGACTATGGCAAAGAAAATACACAGTCACTGTATTAGAAGTATAATTTTTTAATGAATCTCATGAATAATATGCTAACCTCAATTCATTTTATAATGCCCTCTCATTTTCATTAGGAACAGACATACAAAATTTGAGTGCTGTAATTAAGGTAAATGTGTTTTTCAGGTAGGTAATCCCCTTTTGTTTATGCCTGCAAGCTACATATTGACTGTTCTCATTTGTATTAGCACACAGGCACTGTATTTTAATTAAGTAAATAGAGTTTCCAATTAGCAAACCTTAATACTTCACATATTTGGACTAACAATTTGAAGTTGTCCAGGAATGTTCTTTATCATTCAAGTTAGTTTTGCATACTTGTCATGTGCAATTAGGTAGCTCCACTAACAGTTTACTCAGCACTGACTCAGTGACAACGTGCAAGTCAACTGAAATACTTATCTACTTTCGCTCTTAATGAAGAACTAAACCCTTGATTGAAATCAGGAAAGATCCTAACATATACATTGAAAGGCAATTGAATTATATACCTATTCAATAGCTTCTGATATATATGAAAGTAATTTCTTACTCGGGTTCTGATACAAGAAAACACTTCAACATCAAGAAGTTTGGGGCCCAGCTCTGTTATCCATAAGAAAACAGAACTGTCATCTGTCAGCAAAGATCTGGCTATGTAGGAATCCCCAAGTGCTGGAAGACTTCTATAATTTATCTATAACGTACTGTGAGTTAGCTGCACTGTTACCTGGAAACCTAAAATTTAGATCAGCCTCATATGGGAAAGATGTTAAAAGTGGTAGTAGATGCACTTGTCAGACTTACAGTTAGTATTAACTTCAATGTTTCTGGGATGCCCTGCTGGTGGCCTTTGCCAATTTGTGATAGACAGCCCTAGATAGGCAAGAATTCTCAGAAGTGTTCAGGAATGTTCAGATGAGCCCACCTTTCCATTCTAAGTTTGATTTTTCCCTAGTTCAAACAGGAAAAGTAAAGATCCAAGAAAAGATGCAGAGAATTAGTGTAATCCTTTGTCTTCTATTACCATTTCAGTCAGGCGTTTTTCTAAGTCAGATGTTTGAAATTAAAATCCTGACAGGCACAGCATATTTATCTATTAAAAGTTCAGGTTGTACTTATATTTAGGAATGAGAAAGTGGACATAAACTGCCCTACAATATCACAACGTTCCCATATTTTTTTTTTATACAGTTATATGCAAAGAGTACAGAAGGAAGAAGTTATTGAGCAAGGTAGATTGTGCTTTCAATCTTTGGATAGTAAATAAAGGGAATAAAATATTGTCCTATTACACCTGCTTGTAAAACAGAGAGGCAAACATGATAAATTGTAGTATTTCTGATCTGTTTCACTGTTATTTTTTTTCTGAAACGATGCATGGACAAATAAGAGAATTACAAAAATGTTTAGAACAACGCAGAATCACAGATTTCACAAAACATTCTCATTCTCTCTCTACAACTGACCCTGCATCAATAATCTTAGACCCAATGACATGTACCTTATATTCCTAGCTGCTTATTTTAAATGAGCAACAAACTATCACACATAGATTAGTGTATTATCTGACATTGCAAAGCTTCCGTTCTGTGGCATGTTGAGCAACATATGGAAACAGTTTTTCACTTCTTACTTTTGAATTAAGTGTTCCATTGGTCATATGTACATACATACTTCTTCAAAAGCTGCTAAAACTGGGTCCACTCAACAGAATGACAAATATCGTACTGTGACCTATACTGTATAATTTTAAAATGTAGATTATTATTGAATAATGAAGTGTTCCCATACATCTGGTGACAGCAGCTTCTTACTAACAAAATCATCACGACCCCAGAATTTTGCAAAGAAAAAGAAAAACTTAACAGAGGAAATAGGATGACTGACTGGAAGAAGCTTGAGCAACACTGCATAAATATACAATCTGAGGTAGAAATCCACAAAACAGAGTGAATATGTGCCTGTGTCCATGCAGACAATCACCCCAAAAAATGTAGCATAAGGTTGTTATAGGCACCATCTTATATACTAATTCTGACCATAGAACATAATGAGAATTTGATCAGTGGGTCCATTTAACTTAGAAAAATGGACACACTTAGTCTAGTGAAGCCCCCTTCCACAAGATTTTCATTTGGTTATTATTTTAGCTTTTCCAATTTGAAAATGTAAATAAGAATCCATGACAAGCTTGGGCTACCTGGGTGTGATTGTTGTCATCACTCGTTTCAAATACGGTCCTACCCAATACAAAATATATCTAAAAGTTACAACATTTCATATATCAAACAACATGATTTGTACAAACTTCAGTGTTTCTGTGACCTAGATGTGGGGGTGAAAAGATTAGCTTTCCAATCTGAAAAGCCAATAGAGCAGAGTCCTAGCAGAAAATACTAATTTTAAATCCCAGGATCCGTCATGAAGGACATGAGGCCAGGAGCTTCTGGCAGCTCTGTCCTCTCAGTAATGGGAGCATTAGCTGATAGTAACTGTTCAGCATGTCATGATGACAGAGAGGAGCACTTGCATCTCATGCAGCCTGAGCTTTACAGTTGACCTCCATCCAGAAACAAATCGGCAGTCACCAGAGATCAATGCTGCACAAACACAAACTACTACCTACATGGGGCAACTGTATTTTGTTGTCACTCCCATTTCCATTTCAGCCTATAGACCCACACGAAGTATATTATAGCAATTTTATCTCAGACTCACAGAGACGTAGATCACTGTGGCAAAAGAAACCTTGAAGTAAAAAGGTTATGCTCTCCTTGTCGGTCATAGCTATTATTAGCTGTGTTTCAGACAAATGCATATGCTGTAGCCGTACACCTTGGATATGTCTGCATGGAGGTCCCCAGGCTGGCTCTGAGTGAGTTAGGTTCAGAACTGGAAGCGATGTAGCTGTGGGACTAATCATCCTCCACTCCAGGGGCTACTCACAGCCGTATTTACTGGGCAGTCAACACAACGCTGATGCAGGTATATTGTTTCTGTGAGCCAAGCTCTTTGCTACTCTGCTACTCTGAGCTTGCTCTGTTGCTGGTGTAGTGTTGTATTGGATGGAGACAGCAATACATTTCCTATGAAAAATGTAACTAAGTAATGCTGGCCTAATCCATCTGGATGAGCCCCATCAAGCCAAATAGTGACTTTTAAATTGCATGATCCACAGTGGTGAAACATTACATATAGCTAGACAAGCTCTCAAGCAGCAACGATCAATTTATTATGCAAGATTTTAAACACTTTGATATTAGCAAAGAGCCTCGCTTATGGTTTGGATTGTCTTGCTTTCATGACCTGTCCCAAGATACTGACAAAACTAAAATCACCCAGTTACTGTACCCTTGCATAAGGCATAAGGGTGTTATAGGTGCTTAAGTAAGAAAGAGGAGAAGGAACCAATCTTGCGGTAGTTGGGGGGTTGGGGGGTGGGGGGAGTCTCCTGGTTCACATATGACCTTCAGAATGTAAATACATACCTCCAACTGTGGAAGCTGGCTAAAGTCTGAATGCTTTCAATGAAAAGACTTTTATGCATGCATATTTAAACATGTAACATGCATTCATCTATGTATTTGTCAGTCTATCTGTCTTTGTATACTTTGGCTGTGCAGAATCTTAAAATCAAAGAAAGACAGATCCGTTATGTGAAAGAGATGTCACACTCCCAGACTATCACTTGCAGTCTGAATATCACATGCAGTATGTGCCACACTTAAGAGCAAAAAGCTTCAGCTAGTCAAAATAGCCATAACACACTCTTAACATAAAGCAGAATAGTCTACTGATAGTTAAAGTTACCCAGCACAAGTCCTCAATACCACCTAGCTTTTCGGTAGAGGAATCTAGACATTTCTGTGAGCCAACATCTTGGGCAGAAGCTTACAAAGAAATATTGCTCTGAGAATGAGGATACAGCTCTCACTGTGTAATGGTAGTTCCAAGTCCCACTTCTTTTTTTTGCTTAATCCAGCCCAAATCCTGCAGAGTCTTCAGTATTCATGCAAGTAAGGGGTCCCTTCCTTGACAAAATCGTGAATGTCATTAAGATTATTAGCCACTGACGTTGGATTAATGTGTGTGAAGAAAAGAACCACACCTGCAGTCACTGAAACTTGCATTCCTGAGAACTATTACAAGTGAAAACAAAGGAACTGAGGATATATTTCACATCCTTTGCTTGTTCCCATTGAACTAATGAATGCATCCTGTTCTTTCGCTGCCATGAAAACAACCAGGGGAAAAATTATTCCATGGCAGCTCAATAGCTTGCAATGCTTTCTTGTTAATGTGCCCCTTTCTGGCATAAGAAACCCAGACCTTTGATTTTGCTTGAATTCTTTGGAGCCTGAAAAGTAAGGGAATTCAGCTTAGTGAACAGGTCCTGTTTTGCTTTTTTTTAGTATTATACTCAGCAGATCTGCTCAACAAGAAACAGCTATTGTTTGCATTCATGAGAAATACGTGAAAAATAAACTGACATTTTCTTTTAAATATACAGAGGGTAACATGATTTTTCTATTGGTAATGCAACTTTCTTCTTTTCAGCTGTATTTTTTGTAGCAGTAAGATAAATTGACATCATGCTTTATCTTCCATGCTTTCTCTTTTGACTGCAAGTACAAACAATGGATAGTGTTTTTAATAAAAAGTTACTATTCTGTATGGAAAATGCATGACTTCTTCATACTTTAGGATATTTATGAATTGGACAATTCATTTGAAAAGGTACTATTTTTCTTACGCTAACAATTTTAAACAAATACATTAAATAAATTATGTCCAATTTCTTCAGCTACTTTAATTTGAAACAAATTTAAACATCACAGTCTTTTCCACCTTTTGAAATGGAGCAGGATCTGATGCTTCTTTTTGCCTCTTTCTAAACACATTAATGGAGAAACACAGATGCAGGGAAATAATAAACGATAGCCACTGCTAACTAATAAACTAAGCAAGGAATCCCATTACAAAATTACTGCCCCTCACAAATCAGAACTTGAGTTCAGTGCTGCAAACATGTATGACTGCAAGAGGCTTAAGTGCAACTGGGAAGATCACTCACATGTTTCTACACACCTTAGAGTGTTTTAGGGCTGAATCCTATAGCCTAAAATAAAACATTAACATTTGGGCTTCATAGTCAGAGTGGATGCCGTGCTAGAGCACCATCTTCTATCTCCTGTAATTAGTTTTTTGGCCGTTTGAGTAGGCAAAGCTGCTGTTCCACTCCAAAGAAAAGCTGCAGAGACGCTGGATGGAACTATTCCAGTTCCAATTAACCTGTCTAAATACTAATTTAGGTAGAGGGAGTTGTATTTAATCTTTCAGGGTTGCAAATTATGCCTATGAATGAGATCCAGAAAGCCCACTTAGCTGCTTAGAAGAGTGAGTCATGTGTTTTCAGGAAGTCTATTCAGAACGCCAGCAATCTCCAACTGTAGCCAGCCAGTCTTGCAGCATCTATATTATTCATCACCTACGTTTTGAATCACAGACATTCCCTATGCACCTTGCACAAGTACTCAAAGACTGTAACAGTATAGATATGATATGTTAATATAGTGATACCTAAACTCTACCTACTTCCCTAAATAATCCTACTCACTAGGCATTTTCAAGTCTTCCTAAAATACATCAAAAGCAATAAGCTCAGCAGAAACCATTGCCTTACTGGCTAGTGTCTTAATCATGACAGCCATTTGTCAGGGAAGGGGATATCTGTGTTCCACCCCATGTTTCACTACCCGGATCCTGGTCAGCAGAAACAATCAGCAGAAAAAACTCCATGACAGTTTCTTATTTGCTCTTCTTCTGACACAGCCCCAGCAGGATCAATGTGGGTTTGTGCCCCGGGTATTCTCCAAACAATCAGTGACGTAGCTTTTCTGGGAACTAGCGTGTGTACTTTTGTTAGGACTGCTGTCCAATTTTCCGGATAAATGCTCTAACCACTCTTTAGCAAGAAAGAGCCCCATCAGAAGAGCATAGGTATCTAGAGTAGATACAGATCTGTTCAACTAGCAGCAGAAAATGGAGTTTCTACTCCAGGGAAGAGGCCAGCTGTAAGCCGGAGATAAGTAATGCTCTTGGTTTCCTGTGTCCTTCATGTTCCCTGAGGAGACAAACATTTTCCAGCTTTGTCACAAAGAGCATGGAGGAGACATCTGGCCAGTGCTGTTTGGAGCACTGGGCTGCTGCAGCATGAAGCACATCTGGCTGATGCCTCCTACATCATTCTGCTGGGTCCAGCTGACCACGCACGGGGCTCCCAAGAAGACTTTCTCATGCTAGATGCCTACATTTTCTCATATAGGTGTTACCACAACAAGGAAAACATGCCTAAAGTAACAATTGTTTTGCTTTTGTGATCTTCGCTCTTTCATTCACCTATTTTTGTTTGTCTTTTGTTGCCTTTGAGATTTTTTTTAAAGTACAGATTTGCAGCAAATAATAATTATTTTTTAAATATCAGGATTCAGTCTCATAATGGTAGCTTTGGAGAGACATCATTAAAAATGTATATTTCTGGTTATATGTAGGAAGGTCCATCTGCTTCAGCTAACCTTTGAAGAGAGGTTGGTGGTTTGAGGTATAGACTAGCTAGCATTTCAGTATGTGCTACAGCTTGGAGGAATAACAGGCTGATTTTATCATACTTGGGGTCTGTAATTTTAAACAATTGGCAGGACACACGTATGTTAGACATTTTATTTAATTGTAAACCTAAAGGAAAAGTAGAATAAACATTCTCTTTTTTTAATAATATTGCATTTCTGTAGTAGATCAGATGGATAGCCTATCAGGACTAATGTTTTACCTCCATCCATGACTTAAGCTTTTATAAAAATACGTATGCGTACATATGTGCATGTGTTGGTGGTGGGTGGGTGAGTTTGTAAGTGAAAACTTACTGTGTAAACACGTTACATCTGGCCACTTATGTTTAATACTCTGCACTGATCTAAGACTTGTCATCAGTTTTATGGGACTGCAAATCCAGTTGGAGAGGGCAACTGTGAAATGTAGTAGAATAATCTGAACTATTTGATTTTCTGTGAGATTTTTTTTTATTTAATTTACCGCTATATATAACACTGTATAAAATCAATAAACCCCATACTAATGGAGGAGAATCTGGGTGACGAATAGACTTTCCAAAGTAACTGGAAGTGGGAAGTCATGTTTCTTGTTCACTCCAGTTTTGGCATAATGATATTTGGTATCTTTAGCAATGATCTGTAATAAAAGTACTGCTAATAAAATATGATGACAAAAAAATCATTGATTAGACTGTAACAATAAGTCATTTATATGGATCTAAGATGACAAATGCATATTAGGAAGTAAAATCATGATGGTAACTGAGTCATACACAGCCATTTCTCTGAAAATTTACTTAGGTGAACATGGAACACACATTCTCAGCATGATATGCTGACAAGGAGGGCTAAGACAGTCGAGGCATGACTAAATTGGGGTGATCTGAACAGGAGCATGGATCTGGAATAAATTCAGAGAAGAGCCCTAACAAGTACTAAAAATGCATCCTTGGATTACTCTGTCCAGCAATGGTTCTCATTTCAAAAAGAGTGTTGAATAATGGGATGACATTCAGCAAAGGACAACAAGACAGATTTTAAGTTCTTCTCTTCTTCAAGCAATGAATCTGCTCTTGCACTTGTACCTGCACAGACTTGCCATGTTAAGGGATGTACCACCCACAAACATAACTCTAGTCATAAAATGAGCCAGCTACTTTTCAAATCCAGCTCTGATATTTTATTCTATGACTTCCTGTGGCTATGAATTCCACATGCTGAGAATAGATATATTCATAAATAACCTTAATAACCACTGTTGAAAAGTAGGTGTTTAGGGAGTTTTCAAAATACATTTTATTCACCTGACATACGGTAGGAGCTCTATTGTGTACAGGGAATTCTGATAGACTTTAAAACTTGCAACGTAAGGTATTACAGACCATAATAGCCTCACACCTCACTTCTTCTAAAATGCAATAAGCTAAAGTATCTGTCTGCTGTATGGAAAGGTCATTAAATATATTTTTATGTGGTATCTCATAACAGCACCACATTTATCAATTTGTAAGATGTTATAATGTTAATATGAGTATGCACACACAATTATAAACGATATAAAAAGAAGTTACTGCGCACATAAATTAGACAGTTTTCAATTGATAATAATTTGTCCTTAAAAAAAAAAAATCTATAATATGCTGATAAAAGCAAGTATTGGGAGGATAGTAATTTTATTTGAATGAAAACAGTTGCCTAGTTGAAGAAAATTTTGACAGCTCATCTAATGTAACTTTAAATAATAAATACGAATTCTCCAAGGAATTAACAATAAAGGATATAAAAGTAAAGGATGATGAAGAAATAAAATTCAGACATAACAGAATTGTCTTAGGCCAATAACTTCTACGAATTTACATGGCAGATTTTGTGTAATGATTAAGTGCTTAATACATTCAATGTGTGTTCACTGCATGTTTCCATACTGTTAAAAAGGTCATTTCTGGAAGTTTCAAATGTAAAACAGGATGGGAAAAAAGGTGACACTTCTGCCCCCGGGAAGACAAAACATACTATAAACTGCAGGATATAGAACACAAGTGAAATAACAGTCAAAAATTCAAAATATTTAGATTTTATTTCACAGAAATAGCAAAAACTCATGGCTTCCTTCTGCACCTTCAGGACCTTCAGAGGTCCTGATAAACAGCTCTGCAAGTTTTGGTAAGCTGCATCAGGCTGGCTTTTACTCAGTCATCAGAAAGACTTCAGGTAATCTTGTCTTAAAACTCTAATTCAGCAACACAAAAACTTTGCTGCAGGGCAGGCTTTGCTCTGCTGGTGATGCCATGCTGTGCAGCAGTGTCAGTCCATGTGTGTCACCTGCCCAAGCCTTCACCTGCCCATACAACCCTGAACCTACAATTTCTTAGCCTGGTCAGCTAAACATTAGCAACACTGAAAATTACATTTTGAAACTAGGGGTCCTGGCCTTGGACCTTTCTGATATAGGCATAAGGAAACATATTTCTTGGACAAAAAAAATAAACAGAAAGACAGTTGTGAGGTATTTTCAGAATTAGATTACATGAAACTCTAAAAAACACATCTTCTTTTTTTTTTTTTAATTACAAAATGCTTGTTACCAGCTTTCTTGGAGACCAAGCTAATTCAAGATGGCAGGACTTTATAGTTTAACACGGGCAAACTGCAGCCATTTCTTCTTCTCAGTGTCTTGGATAGCATTTCTCAAGCCTGTCCATGCTGCTAAGTGAAGAAAGGCATCTTTGGAGAGAGAATAATTAGGTCTTGCTTTCTGAAAAGTGTTTAATTCTCTAGAATTGGGATTGACACATAGACAGGAATTGAATACCTTGATGTCTGCACAGGAATTGAATACTCTTGATGTACAAGATCACAGAATCATAAAATAATCCAGGCTAAATAGGATGTCAGGAGGTCATTTGGCCCTGCTTCCTGCTCAAAGAAGGGTCAAGTGTGAGATCCCTCAGTTATCTTTATCACTGACAGAAGAAAGGATTAAAGAATATGATTGATTGAAACATATATTTGTAAATGATGAAACAAAGTTAATAAATGCAAAAATAATAGAACACAAGAATACATAAAGCTCTTTTTCAGCTGTTCCAACGTCTAGCTACTTTGTGAGTTTGAGTTAACAGAACAGATGTCTCAGAAAATATCTTTCTTTTTTAGGGTAAGAGGAAATAACTTTCTCTTACTCTTTCTTCCTGTTGAATTGTCCGTAGTTTCTATCATATCACATAGCACTATAGGAGACTATATTACAGCTATATTCCAATACTGTACCCTGATTAGTGATTTCTGATTTCAGACTTCAGGTTGCCTACCATTTTTTGAGAATTCAGTGGCACGACTATGCAAATAGCATGAGATGCACTCATCCTAGAAGTTGCTTTGAAGGTTTCCAGTGATTACATGTTTTGCGCAGAACCTACATATAACACAAAAGCAACACAGGCAGCCAGTTGGAAGGAGGGGTGCCAAAATTGCATTATTCCCACATTACTAAATATTGGCGAGTCCTATGATATTGCTTCTGCCTCATTACTGCCATTGTTTGTGTTTGTGTTTATGTTTATGATTGTGTTTATGTTTGTGTTTGTGTTTATGCTTATGTTTATTAAGAGTCTTCCCTTCGGTATCCTGACATTACTAATGCTTGTACAAGCAAAATGGAAACACTGATTTAGTTAGTCCTCAGGTAGTCACTGATGTTTACGCGTCCACGCCATCTAGACTTATTCATGCTATTAGAAAAGATCGATGTGAAGAAGACAGCAGAATATCTAGAACTGCTAGTAGGAGTAGGTTAGAAAAACATTGTTTAAAGCAATTTCATTTCATTCAGCAAAGGGGCAAACTCATAACCCATAGGAGCATGGTGGTCTGTTCAACATTTTTCATGGAGGAAACAACAGCAATATCGTGTGAGTTAATATACACATTATTGGAATTGCACTTCCTTTCATCCATGGGTTTTTTTTTCCCTTTCTCAGTCAGGAAACATTTAAAAGCCAAAAGCTGCTTAAGCCTAATACCAGAATCCCTGTTTGTCGTAGAAATGCTGACAGACCTTTGCAATTGCAGAGTAGGCACCACTTTCTGAGTATAAAACTTAGCCCATGAGCATGAACCCTTCCCTGACAGGCTCAGCATTCTTAGCAGTTTCTCAATCACATGGCTACAGTCCATTAGAACAAGATGTGCCATATTCCCATCTCCTGTAGTTTGCAGGACCTCAGGGTGTGATCTGGCCCTCACAAATGGGATGTACAGCCCTCCATATGGATCATGGTGTTTGCATCCCGAAAATCGTGGAATGGAATGGAATGGAATGGAATGGAATGGAATGGAATAGAATAGAATAGAATAGAATAGAATAGAATAGAATAGAATAGAATAGAATAGAATAGAATAGAATAGAACAGAACTGAACTATTTCAGTTGGAAGGGACCTACAACCATCATCTAGTCCAACTGCCAATGGCTACTACATATACTAACTACCCTCATGGCTGCTACATATACTAGATTTGAATATGCTTAGAGTATGTATAATGCATAGTGCATTAATATAACTATAAATACTAGTATTAAAATATGTACACTCTTTCAGAAATCTACTTTAGATGTCTTATTTAATGCATATATATTTCTATGAAGGAGAATTCACCACAAGTTCTGGTCCTTTTTTAGCCCTCATTTGCAAATATCATTTGTACTCTCACACTTTGCCTTACTTTTTCGCCTAGAAGCTGATAAGATCATCTAAGCAGCTTGATCTTGACTACTCTGAAAAACTAAGCAGCTCTGTGCCTCTACAGTACTTCAATGAGAAATACAGAAATTTCAGTTTCTGGAGTATATGGTATGGCCTTTGGGGAATACTAGAATATAGACCTGGAATGAGTCAGAAGTCTACACGGAGACCTGTTGTCTACTCTTACCTACCTGATGGGGGTAGCCAGGTCTGAAGTAAGTTTACCAGTAGGTTCAGACTTGCCAGCATGTATGTAATTGAATTACTCTCTGTATGCCTGTATTGAAGGGGAAAGTTCTGATGTGCAATTTACCATCAGCATGACGTGATAAAATACATGATGTGTAATAGACAAAATGATATGCAACACATTTTTGTACTGTTAAATACTGTCATGTGCTGTTTTCTGCAGCTTCTGTTTCACACTTAGCAATGGTATTGACTTTTACCTCAAACTTAGTGACTGCTGTTTTTCAGATTTATTATACTAATTCGCCTCAATGAAAGCATCAATGAGCTGATAGTTGATTAGTGACTGGTATATTAGTCCTTCCTCCTTATTCTGGGAATGATTTACCATATACAAAAGGGAAACAGGTTGATTCATTGAAATGATCGCATTTAATATCTTGCACCAAATGCCTGGGAGAATAATGAATTACAACTAAGGACAGGCGTCTTCATTTTGCCTGTGATAATTCAAAAGTCACTGAGATGTTATTGGTTCAGAATTGAGTGCTATGGAGCTTTTACTTTATGTATTCATTCATTTCACCTGTGGGAACAGATAGGATGATGGAGAGTAAAATTAATAATGAAAAATAGGGTGAAATTGGAGCAGAGACCGGGCAGAATGAAAAATAAGCTATAAGAGTCTCTGTATATAAGCAGAGAGCAGAGAGAATGGAAAAACATAGCAGCAGAAATGTCAAATTTAAGCCGGTACACAGGGAAGAAAAGAATGTTGATGTCCAACAACTAAGTTATACCACAGACTTTCTAGGATGGGTAGTTCATTCTCACAAAAAGTTGAAGTCCATGAGATTTGCCTCGTTCTAGCAACAACTACTACACTTACAAGTAAAACCAACACAGAGCTAAGCCTTCGAAGGTTGGGGTTCCAGCCTTCTGCCAAAGATTACTGCCTAGCTTTGATGAAAACATTTGCTTTTTCTGTCTCTTAATCCTTCATTTATGAATAAGGATTAAAACACTTCTGCTTAGAAAGGGTAATGAGGTCAAACCCACTAATAAGTGGTTTAGACACTACTTAAGCCCTCTTGCTAAGCCATTTCTTCCTAGCACATTCACATTTCATGGGACTTTTCACATCACATACAATGCAGTGATAAAGTGCATTGGATGAATATTGGATTTTCTTGAACCTGCAGTCAGGACATGAAGTTAAATTTATAATATCAGACCATTCAAGAAAGAAGGCACTTGTTTGTGACTAGAGCTTCTGTAGATCTAAAGAAATGATATTGAAATCAAATAAAGCATACTAACATATACCTGATCTATACTCTCCATCACTGTTCGGTGAAGTAGTTGGATTTTAAAATCCATCTACATTTGCTTTATTCAGGTGAGTGTCTTACAGTTAAACTAAGCTTACCACCCACCACCTTCTGATACCAGTCATCCCTGAAGTGCAGGTCACTGAATGATACTAGTCATCACTGAAGTGCAGGCACCCTGTTGGGACAGAACAGCAGTCTCTGGAGGAGTCTTTCTTCGTCAGCTGCAGAGACTCTGTGCTCTGGACATTGCAGGAGCAAAGCTTAGTGTGTTCTCTTTAAAAATGGCTAGTATATTTGAATTTAGTGATGATTTAGTACAGAAAAAAAAATAATGACAGTGTCTCCAGAGACATGTATGTTGACAACTTTGCAGTTCCTTTCATAACCAAATATCTGTGACCTTCAAAAAACGCAGAATATGTAAATGCATATAGATCAGTTTGGGAGGTTTGTTACTGCTTTTGTTCAAGTGCCTTGGTCTAAATCCTGATTCCCCTTAAGACTAACGGCAGCATTCCAGCTATTTTCAGGACCACTGGGAGCTGCTCAACTGACACATGTTGTGCCCCCAGATTGGATACCTCCTACTGACATTAAAGAAAGCTACGCTCACAAACTGAAATTATGGAGTGGCCACACGCTATTTTCTGAAGCTATTAGATATACAAGACAATAGACAAAATCACCCAGAAAGCCCTTTTTGAGGGTTCCACATGAGTCCTCTTGCCTCCTGTTGCTTACGATATTGTTAAAACAAGATTACCATATTTGGGGTTGATTTGCATTTGATAGCAAGAGCCTGTTTAAATCTGAATGCTGCTGGATCTCTGTTTCCTTCATAAACAATAGTGATGTTGCTCATTTCATGTATTATTGCAATAGCGTTGACCGTTTGGGGAGATGTTTGGAACGCCTGTTTTGCTGTTTTGCAAAGGGAGGTCAAATGGTGTCTTTTGGGAGACACAATACATTCTCAGCAAGGGCCTGAAAAACAAAGCTTACAATATATAGTGTGCTTAACTTATATAAATGGGTGAGAGCTTGCATTTCTCCAAACCAGCAGTCATTCCTTTGAAAAGAAAGCGATGACTGATGAATGTATTTGGCTAGGCAAACACAACTTTTTCATATGGAACTATCTAAGAACATCTTCATATGTAGATTAATACGAAAGCCTTAGGACACTTTGATATATTTGATTTCAGATACAAGAATTATTATTATGGATGATATTCGTCACTTTTATTACTATTTTGTATACCATTATTACAGGATACATCTGTAGTGTTCTTATAATTTTGTTGTTTTCTATTGTGGTTAGTTACTCATTTCGGCCATGACTTTTCAAAGAGCTAAGTGCACATTTAGCTTCAAGCATGTGAGTAGCTTCCTAAACTTTCCAAGACCAAGGTTTATAATTGTGCCGAGAATACCACTCAGGTTTTGTTTACATTTCCCTCCAAATCCTAGGTTTATCCTTCATAACAGTAAATGCAAACTTCTGAATCTTACACAAGATTTACAGGCGTTTCACAAACACTGTAAATAACAATATAAAGTGAAATGCAGAGACCGATTTTTAAAAAATCTGTAAGAGTGATGCTCAATACTTTAAACATATTGCCTGAGGAGCAAAATTCAGCTACAGTATTCTAATAAAAGCAAGCACGAGATGGAAAGCAAATTATATCTGGATGAAAACAGTTACTTGGATAAGAAGGAATTCTGCAAGCATGTTCAAAGATAACAAAGGATTCAAAGGAACCTATTTATAAAATAGGAGGATTGCATTATGACAAAGATTTTGCTGAATTTACGTTGGAGAAGCATGGAATATGCTTTGATGTTTCAGAAATTGCTGTTGCTTTGCCACTTTACCCGGACTATTCTGAGCTATATTAAAGCTCATTCAGTAAAAAACGGCCAAATCAAAGATGACGATGTGAACAAAGACTACAGAAACAATGCAGATGAGTAGAAATAGTGGACCAACATGTCAAGGGAAACCTTACACTGGGGCAGGTCTACAGAATTAATGGCAACTCTTATTTATACCCCTATTAACTTCAAAATGGTGTCTGAAGGACAAGCAGTGTCAACCACAGCAACTCCTGCTCAGTGGACATGGTAGGATTCAGCAGACAGGATTCTGCCTGTGGTTCTGAAAAAAATAAGTTTCCTGGAGGAAAATTAAAGTAACTTCACTTTCCAACACTTTCTGAACTGTAGCACGCTACTAAAAATTTACTAGCACACAAAATCAATTGCACATCTGTTCCAACTACAATTCCAAAATATTTCTTAAATTACTCTACAAACCCAGGGTACAATTCAGCTTTAATCATGTTTAACATTTGCTAATAACTTATTTATAATCTTTAGACATTCTTCTTGAAAAAATCCTGAAAAGGAAACAACTACATATTTTTCTTTCCTGTTTCCATTTTGGGAAAGACCTATGTAATGCCTAAAACTTTCTGAATAATAGAGAGACCTGGGTGTTTAAATGAACCTGCTTGGGCAAGACTTGTTCTTTTTTTGCCAATGTTTATAAAGGTAAGTTTTACTGGCAGCCATGTGTGTCACCAGTGGCATTTGTAAGTGCAGGAATCCACCAACCTTTAAATTTCCTCTGGCCCAGATGGCCCAGCTGTGTCATGCTTTTCTTCACTCAGTATGAAGGAGGATACTGGCATAAGCGTTTCCCCAGCTTTTAAACATTTTTCAAGGAAATGACCTTTAAAGTCAGAGTTTGTTGTTGATCTTTAACCTATAGTCTCAACCAGTTAAATTGCTAAAATATACTGAAATCTCAAAATAATGGAATATCTTTTCTATGATTTTTATGCAGGAATAATAGGTTAGGGACTATTTTCATGACATATTTGAAATCACGACATTGTTCTGTTTTTCATAGATGCTTAAAAAAGAAACTTTATTCAATTTAGCACTATTGTTAGCTTCCGTTCCCTGTATTGATTAGTAAGAGGTCAAATAAAGGATTTGTACAATTCATCTATAATAGCTAAACCTAAAAAAAAATTCGTCCTTTTTTGCAGTGTAGATGCAGCCTTTCATTTAATTTTAGCAGGTGAGATAGAAATTAACATATACCCAATTGTGACATAAATTTAACCTTTTTTCCTAGACAAAAAACACAGAAATATGGACATGAATTGAACCTCTGGATGTCACCTAGTCAACCTCCTCCTCTATATTTTTCTGCCATGGCATTATTTAACCAAATCTTGAAAACTTCACTGAAAATGATTGGACTTTTAGCTGGAGATGGAGGCTCAGAAAAGGAAAACAATAAGGAAGGGAAAGATCTACTGAAGCTGAAGACCACAGTTGGCACAAAAGCAATTAGGTATAAACTGGCCATGAGTAAATGCAGGCCAGAAATTCAAAGGAAATTTAGACTATCAATCAGAAGAATTGAGTTCTAATGCAAGTCTTGGGGACAGTCTAAGTGGTTTGAGAACCGAGGCTGTTAAATCTATGAAGGTTATTCTGTGATGCGGTCGACTACAATAGCAGGAACTGGATTCAGTGACATGAGAGATCCTTTTCCAGCAGCATGTTCCTGCTTTGGGAACTGTGATCACAAAGTGGTATAGCAATGCAAGAAATACGGAAGGAGATAGAGAAATGGTAAGCTTTTGTGTTGGTTGCTTTGATCCTGAAAACACAACCTCCAAGCTAAGTCTGCCCAGAGATATCTACCCGAGTGCACTAAATGGCCTGCCCAGTCCCTTTCTTCAGCACATATACAGGCACAAGGTGGAAAAGAGTTAAAATCAGTGCTTCTTAAAGATCAATCCCAGCTCAGCAGGGAAGCATTCCAAGATCAAAGAAGGGATTTTATTATTTTTTTAAAAAAGAAAGCAAATAGAGGGTGAGATGATTCTCTTTATCAGCAGGGGTGCAGGTATCCAACTTAGAAGTGGCAGCAAGTGTCCCTGTTCTTTTCTTTGAATGCTATCATGTTTGGTAAAACAAATATTATTCTTCATTAGTTTGTTTATTTTGTACATATTTCTTTATTGGGTTTAGTTCAACAAAGATTGCATTAGAAGGAAGAAAATTATTTCCGTAATTATACTTTAATAAAAATTAATTGCTCTTAAATTACAGATAATGACTTCAGCTAACAGATAATGAAAGAGAAAGCAACAGCAACAGAAACAACAGATAATCTAGGAACACAGGTTATATTTCAAAAAGGAAAGACCAAGAGTGTGAAGATTTTAATTATGATAAATGTTTTAGCATCTGACCTTCAGCTATTTGTTTTATAGATTGTTGGAGCTTATATTAACCACAACAGAAGAAGGCATTTGGGTGAACTAACAGAGAAATATTGCATAACCTAAAGAAATCAGGAGTTTCACATTCAGAATGGTAAGATGTCACATTTCACAGGAGTGGTAGGCAAAATTTTCTTTGGCCTTTTTTAAAGTAAATTTTTACTGTTTGCTTCCACAAAAAAAGCCAATTTCAAAATGTCAATATTTCTAAAAATCCTGGGCTTTTTTTTTTTCTGTGTGTGTACGGGGGTGTCATATGGTTGTATATAGGAATGGGTGATTCCTTCTTTATTTCATTAGCACTGAATTCTGTCTCAGCAATCACACCTTTCACAGGACTTGCATTTATCTTCTCCAATCTAACCACCCATGCAGAATAAGGGCTTGTTATGAGATATACAAATCTGTTATCAAAACTTTCAGTTTATCTTAAAATTTCTTTCTTCATTTCAGTTAGACTACCAAGCTATGTCTGTCTTAATTAGCCAAACAATGCTAGGGAACATGCTCAGCCAATGGAATATAACTATTTATATATTACCGCTGAACTGCCCAGCTGGATCCTGGCACGCTCTAGCCCAGGCTGACCAGCACTGTTCCAAGCAGCTCTTGAGAGCTGTTCAGTAGTTGAAGGACCAGATGCTATTTCCAAAAGGCAGGTGATACATTGACTATATTTTGGAGGTTAAAAATAGTTTCACGGGCAAAACCAATGTAATAGTATGGACAATGGATATGGTCATAAATGCTAGTTGTCATCAGTTCCAAAGATGCCGTTTAGTTTACTAATATACTTGGATCCTCCATGTCAGGCATATGTGACTTTCAGTATTTGCATTTTACTCTCTTTCTGGACAGAGAAAAGACCTGAGATCCAAAGTGGGTTGTCTATTAGAGCATCTTGCTGTACCAGAAAGTGTTTATGTTCTTTCTAGAAAACCTGTCCACACAGGTGGACACATACTTCCAGTGGAATGCAAACGGACCATTGCACTATCCATCTGATGTTTTTATGAAAGCTGTGTTTCTAATGCTGCCTTAATTTTCCATGGGAAAGACAATTCACTTCTCCCCAAGAAAATTGTAAAAGAGCAGCAAAGTAAAAGAAAAAATGAAAAAGCAGCAGCTTCAAAGGAAACACTTGCAGTCTGGAGACTCTCTTCCCTGTAGGAGGGAAAAACATCATCTAAAAATCTCAGGGATTGCTTTGCCTCTCTGCTTTTCAGATAACTTGCAAGGAAGTATTGGGACTATTTTTTGATGCCAAATGTTACCAAGTAGAGGCACATTCTTCAGGGTGAGACAAAGTTGTCCCTAGAACAGTCTTGAGATGTTTTGAATATGCAGTAAACCAGAATCAGGTGAAGCATTGGATCTTAGCAAGCTGCTAACAGATTCTTCTTTAGGTTCTTACAAAAATAATCAAGATTTTCTTTCTTACAGCTTGTTTTGTTTTCTTTTGTACAAGCTCAAGCTGGATTCATACCTCAGTCTCACAATACAGACTTAGAAACAAAGGTTAATCTGAGGGATGAGCCTGCTGTATCCACATTTCATTTCAGCAATGATCTTATTTTCTTGTCTGTTAATTTGTTGGGAATACTCCTTCAGATGGAGGCATGTTTGACATGAGGGAGAATAACAAAAATGTGCTGACGCTTCGGTTCAAGCGGATCTTAAAGCACTATCGTAAAGTTCAGCCCTCCCTTGTACATCATTTGTTTGACCCTGCAATTGTGCTGGTGATTTGCATGTGCACAGCAAGTCCAACTGCCTTAAATGACAGGCAGTGAGATCACACCTCCACGCTGCATTGCCTGGAAAGCCAGTCCAGGTGAGAGGCAGTGCCACTCACAGTGGGAATACACCACATCCGATGCATCTAGAGTCCTTAAAATGCTCCTCCCTGGTGGGAATATCCCCATGCACTTCAAATTCTTGTATCCAGAGGGAAAGGAAATAAGTGCTTTTCTTCAGCTCTGCAGAGTTTTTGCAGACATACCTGACGGAGAATAAATCTTATGAGGAGCGGCTGAGGGAGCTGGGACTGTTTAGCCTGGAGAAAAGGAGGCTGAGGGGAGACTTTATCGCTCTCCACAACTACCTGAAAGGAGGTCATAGAGAGGTGGGGGTCGGTCTCTTCTCCCAAGGAACAGGTGATAGGACAAGAGGAAACGGCCTCAAGTTGTACCAGGGGAGGTTTAGACTGGATATTAGGAAAAAATTTTACATTGAAATGGTTATTAAGCATTGGAAGAGGCTGCTCAGGGAAGTGGTTGATGCACCATCCTTGGAGGTATTTAAAAGATGGGTAGACATAGTGCTTAGAGATGTGTGTTTGCAGCACAAAAGGGCAATCGCATCCTGGGCTGCATCAAAAGAACAACTGTGACCAGCAGATCCAGAGAGGTGATTCTCCCCCTTTCTGCTCTCGTGAGACCCCACCTGGAGTACTGTGTCCGGCTCTGGAGCCCTCAGCACAAGAAGGACACGGACCTGTTGGAGCGGGTCCAGAGGAGGGCCACGAAGATGATCCGAGGGCTGGAGCACCTCTCCTGTGAAGACAGGCTGAGAGAGCTGGGGTTGTTCAGCCTGGAGAAGAGAAGGCTCCAGGGAGACCTTATAGCAGCCTTCCAGTACCTGAAGGGGGCCTACAAGAAAGTTGGGGAGGGGCTGTTTGCAAGGGCATGTAGCAATAGGACGAGGGGCAATGGTTTTAAACTAGAGCAGGGTAGGTTTAGATTAGACATTAGGATGAAGTTCTTTACAATGAGGGTGGTGAGGCACTGGAACAGGTTGCCCAGAGAGGTGGTGGAGGCCCCATCCCTGGAGACATTCAAGGCCAGGCTTCATAAGACTCTGAGCAACCTGATCTAGTTGAAGATGTCCCTGCTTACTGCAGGAGGGGCTGGACTAGATGGTCTTTAAAGGTCCCTTCCAACCCAACACATTCTATGATTCTATGGTTCTATGATATAAAGATATGGTTTAGTGATGGTTTTTGTCAGAGTTAGGTTGATGGTTGGACTAGATGATCTGAAAGGTCCCTTCCAGCCTAGGCTGGATTCTATGTTTCTCCTTTTTTTAAAATATGCATTCATGGGAAACTGCACCTTTGTGAATTGCTTAGAATTTTACCTTAAAGTTACAATAGCTATCCATGAAATATTGAAACATCTTACTAAAGTTTGGGCTCTTGCTTAGTTTTTTTCTAAATGTTACTTTACAATCCTAAAAAAATAAAATCTTGTCATTTCGTGTTTATCGAGAACTGGATCTTCAATAGAACAGCAGTATGAGTGCTATTTTTAAACCATTTTCATCCATTTTAAAATAAAATTCCAGAAAAATCCACAGTAAATAATGTTAGTTTCAAATCCTTTGAAACAAAGCTCTGAAACGTCAATATTTTAACACTGACTTCTTTTTTTTCAACCAAAATGAATTGCATGTCATTTTGCAAAAGAAAGTAGCAAGATCTATATATTCTATCTATGCCAAAGTAGAAAAAATATTGCTAGCAAAGCAAATGTATTGTTTTCTGTTATTCTGTGTGGAAGGAAATGGTGCAGAGTTATGTTTCAGGCTTTCAGCTGGAAAGAACCTTTCAGCATCACTGAATAGATGAAAGACCATGGTTTTTATTTACTCTTTCTCCAAAATACTGTGAATTGTTTTGAGGAAGATATGTAACAGGGTTTATTGGGAGAAATAGGAACTGCTGGTAAGTAAGATCTGCTTTTTCTGCCAAGATCTCCCATGAGTTCAGAAAAAACAATCAGATTTGCATATTTTACATTTCCTTAGCTTTACATTTTTTCATGTGCCAACTGCATGGTATCAAAGTAGTTATGAAGCTAGTCCAAAGTCCTGGCTTTGGGGGCTCTACAATTTATATGAAACACAGAAATCTAGGGAACTTCAGTTGCTGGCTCTCCTGTGCTCTGGGAAGTTAGAGAAATAATTCACTATCTTTTTTTTTCAAGTAATGCTTAATGCAACTATCAATGCTCTTTTTATCCAATACAAAACCAAAAAGTCCCCAATGTGCTAAGCATGGGTAAATTATACTGTTGTTCCAGCATTTATGGTGTTATTTTGTACTTACACAAGTATAGTAAAGGATATGCTATGTTTGCATAATTTTAACTTCATGCTAATATATTTTTTTTTGCCTTTGAGATTGTTGCTTTACCCAAAGCAGAGATTTTCACTGAGCTGTTATGCCCTAGACACACACAAGACAACTACACTGTTCTTTACTGAAATTGCTTTTCATCATGACAAATTCCATGGAGTAGATGGAGATAGGGGGTAAGTGGGGTCTTTAGTGTTTATTTTGAACTGTAGTGAATCACCCTCTGAACTTGACTGTGGTACCGTGGATGGAGGAAAGCCTCTTCAGTTTCTGCTTCAAGATGCAGTATCAGTGTATACAGCTTGAATAGGTAAAGTGTTTTTAAATGCATACTTAAACTTACACAGGTATGAGGGCTTACACAGGAGGACTACAAAGATGAACAGAGGATTGGAGCATGTCTCTTATGAGGAAAGGCTGAGAGACCTGGATCTGTTCAGCCTGGAGAAGAGAAGACTGAGAAGGGATCTTATTAATGCTTATAAATATCTAAAAGGTGTGTGTCAAGAGGATGGGGCCAGACCCTTCTCAGTGTTGGTCAGCAATACGACAAGGGACAACGAGCACAAACTGGAACACAGTAAATTCCATCTGAACATGAGGAAAAACTTCTTTGAGGGTGACAGAGCACTGGAACAGGCTGCCCAGAGAGGTTGTGCAGTCTCTTTCTCTGGAGATGTTCAAAATCCGCCTGGATGCATTCCTGTGCAACCTGCTCTAGGTGAACCTGCTTTAGCAGGGGATTGGACTCAATGATCTCCAAAGGTCCTTTCCAACCCCTGCCATTCTGTGATTTTGTTATTCAGTGATGAGTTTGGGGTTTAAGCTGAAGCTTTAGTTCTTAAGCCATCCAGTTGCTTTGGCTGTACCGGAGTTTGAAAAGGCTTTTCCTTAACAAACCTGCCTTCTGACAATAATTTATTCTCTGCATCACCAGGGAAATTACAGCATGTCATCTGTTGCATGTTGTCATGTCATTTGGGAAAATCTTAATGGAAACTTCAAACATTGAAGGAAAGAAAAAGAAGAACACATTTTTTAACTGCAAGTCCTGATTAAGGCATTTGAGTTTTGTTTTTGTGAATTTCTATTTCACTGTGCACATGGAAGGGCTGTTACATTTTCCTTAATTAAAGAAGTTGTGATGTACTTTGCGGATGATTGCAGTAGCATAACTGGAGTTGCCTCAGTGTTGGTCAGCACAGAACTTTGTCTTCTGTTTGCAAACTTTGTGCACTCTCCCTCTGGAAGACCAGGAAGCAGGGATATCACAGCCGACTGAGGACAGGGCCTCCAGAACTTCTGCTCATCCTCTCTGTAAGTTACCGTCTCAAAATTGAAATCTAATTACCAACCCTATGGGAACTTGATTTATTCCCCACTTAAAATACATAATACCTCCATAGCCAGAAATAGAAATCATCACAAGTAGTCAGCATGGCTTCACCAAGAGGGAGTCATGCTTGACCAACTTAATAAACTTCTACAATGAAATGACTGGCGTGGTAGAATAGGGGAGAGCAGGGGACATTGTTTACCTGGACGTCAGTAAAACCTTTGACACTGTCTCACGTAAGATCATCATAGACAAGCTGTTGATGTGTGGGCCGGGTAAACAGGCAGAGAGATGGATTGAAAACTGGCTGAATGGCTGGGACCAGAGAGTAGTGACCAGTGGCATGACGTCTAGTTGGAGGCCAGTAACTACCAGTGTACCCTAGGGGTCAACACTAGGTCCAGTCTTGCTTATCATCATCATTAGTGATCTGGATAATAGGGCAGTGTACCCTCAGCAAGTTTGCAGATGGCACAAAACTGGGAGGAGTGGATGATATGCCAGAGGGTAATGCTGACATCCAGAAACACCTTGACAGGATGGAGAAATGAGCTAACAGGAGTCTCCTGAAGGGCAAGTGCAAAGTCCTGCACCTGGGAAGAAACAATCCCAGGAACCAGTACATGCTGGGGGCCACCCAGCTGAAAAGCAGTTTGGCAGAAAAGAACCTGGTGGACACCAAGTTGAACATGAGTCACCAATGGGACCTTGAGCAAAGAAGGCGAATGGTGTCCAGGGCTGCATGAGGCAAAGCATTGCCAGCAGGTCAAGGGCAGGGATCCTCCCCTCTACTCAGCACTGGTGAGACGACACCTGGAGTGTGTATCTCCAAAACAAGAAATAGAAATCCTTCTGAGATTCATAGATGCAGGGGTGACATAGATGCCACCTTTTGGACTTAAAGGTTAAATCTCTTTTCAAAGCAGAATTTGGAAGAGACCTACATTCATTGTTGTCTGTGGGCCCAATTCAGGAAAATGTTTTCGTGAGGAACTGCAGATAGATGCTGCTGTGTCACAGCATTGTAACTGTCCAAAGCACTTATTTCTCAACTGCCTTTTCTCCCCTTTCCCCTTGCACCCCACCTTCATCCCCTATTCAGGTGAACTGATGTAATTACAAGAGGTAAAACTGCTGTGATTCCCTTCCCCAGTACAGACTTACCTGCACTGGAGCTGGTCTCATCGGCGAGTGACCGTTGGCGTGTTTACGCCTCGTTTAAATCTGCCGCCGGGGGGGCTGGCTCCGCCCCACGCCTCCTCAGCTGTCACCTGGACAGGCTGGATCGATGGGCCAAGGCCAATTGTATGAGGTTTAATAAGGCCAAGTGCCGGGTCCTGCATTTCGGTCACAACAACCCCAAGCAACTCTACAGGCTTGGGGAAGAGTGGCTAGAAAGCTGCCCAGCAGAAAAGGACCTGGGGGTGCTGGTGGGCATCCAGCTTAACATGAGCCAGCAGTGTGCCCAGGTGGCCAAGAAGGCCAACAGCATTCTGGCTTGCATCAGGAACAGCGTGGCCAGCAAGAGCAGGGAAGTGATCGTGCCTCTGTACTCGGCACTGGTGAGGCCTCACCTCGAGTNGTTCAGTTCTGGGCCCCTCTGTACAAGAGGGACATTGAGGTGCTGGAGCGTGTCCAGAGGAGAGCTACCAAGCTGGTGAGGGGTCTGGAGACCAAGTCATATGAGGAGAGGCTGAGGGAACTGGGCATGTTTGGTTTGGAGAAGAGGAGGCTGAGGGGAGACCTCATTGCCCTCTATAACTACCTGAAAGGAGGTTGTAGAGAGGTGGGTGTTGGCCTCTTCTCCCAAGTGAATAATGACAGGACCAGAGGAAATGGTCTGAAGTTGCGGCAGGGGAGGTTTAGATTAGATATTAGGAAGAATTACTTTACTGAAAGAGTGGTCAGGCACTGGAACAGCCTGCCCAGGGAGGTGGTTGAGTCACCATCCCTAGAGGTATTTAAGAAACGTGTAGGTTTGGCACTTCAGGGCATGCTCTAGTGGCAGAGATTGTAGGGTGGGTTTTTTTTTGTGTGTGTATGGTTGGACTCAATGATCTCAAAGGTCCTTTCCAACCATGAAGATTCTATGATTCTATAAAGTTTTAAAGTGTCAAATTTTGGTTTCAGTCAGAATCTGTCTATTGGCACAGTTAATGTAAGGGACTGTACATTGCTTGGTTTTTCTTTCAGAATTTTTTAGGTTCTTTTATTCTTCATGTATGACATATCCAGGAAGTAATCTGTCTCTGATGTATTCAAAGGATACAAAATCATATCCTCATACATTACTTGCATAGGAAAAATGTATTTGCATTCAAATAAGGATTTTGTCTTTTTATGTATAATGTTTTAACTTCCGTTTACCTAATTAATTCTCAACAAATTCCTGTTTTCACAGAACTACACAGTTGATTCTTCAGTACCCAGCCAGATAATCCTTACTGTGTGCTCAGTTATCTGAAGCAGTTTTAGAAAAATAAAGTCTTTCCATCACAGATGAAAATTTTTTCTCTAATTTGCTTTTCTTCCCAGTAAGCACATAGTTAAATATCAAAACATGTTATTGACACCACATTTACATCTGGTATGGAAATTATTATATGTGCCATTAAAATTAGTAGTTTCCTAGCCTGTGTTTCAAGCATACAATACTTTCACTATTTCTTGCAGCCTAGTGCCGTAGTGGCTACAGGATCCCAGGACTCCCAGTTCATTGTGTATAATTGACATTTCAGAGAAGCCTTACACTTTAATTTTACACAAGTACCTCTCACTTACATTTGCCACAGTGATGCACGCCAAGATCTACCAAAGCATCTGCATCACCAGCAGGCACTGGCTACCCTTATCAGTCTACAGTCTTCTCCCACACAAAGTGGATTCCTTGCAGGGGGCTCACATGCATGCTTCAATTTTAAAGGTACGAGTACCATAAACAGAACGGGTGCTTAGAAAGCTAGAAGACACAGTATGGTATTCTGACATTCATGTTTGCTAGTCAGGACATTCGATGTGTATCGCTGCTTACTTCATTTTGTCCTGACAACAAGTTTTCACTCTGAGAGATGCTTCTAAGAATTGATGTGAAACAGCTTGAAAAGGAATGAGAGCAGCTCCATTTTACCATTGAGTGGCTTTGCTGCACAGACAACAAGATCTGTTCCTCTTCTTTAACCACTGGGATGACAGGTCCACCTTCTACAAGAGTTACTCTTACAAAACAACTGAAGCGCCCTTTGGCCTGAGTGACCAACTGACTTCAGAGCTCTGCATAGAACAGAACAGAACAGAATAGAATAATTTTCATTCAGTAGGGACCTACAATGTTCATCTAGTTCAACTGCCTGGCCACTTGAGAGGTGACCAAAATGCAGGATTACTTCCAAGCACAGGGATATTGCTTACTCGCTCTACATATCTACCTCTTTTCCTCTACGCGTCATTTCCGGTAGAGAATAGGCACTGCCATGAGTTTCCTTGTTCTAAGTTCCTGGCCAGACCCTGCTTCTCCCAGGGACTGGGGTACCTGGAATTACCTGTGGTTAACCTGGGGTGGGTTCAGGCTTCATCAGCAGACTTAGCATAGATGGTGGTGATACTCCATCATTAACCTTTTAAAAATAGCATTACTGTTGACAGCACAGTTTTGAGATCATTAAATCAGATGTCTGAAAAATCATATGCAGCCTTCCTAATAGTATGCAAATAAATAATGTGCAAAGAAAGATATAAGAAATAGAGAGGAATCATGTAAGACATGGAAAGAAGTATAAGGAAGAAAGAGAGGAAACCAGAGAGTTGCAATAGGAAATGAAAACAGAAAAACATGAACAAGTCAAGAAAGGAATACGATTTTCTCAAAAATGTCTAGAGATTTTGAGAATGTTCTGCTTTGTCTGTTCAAACTTTAGGTGGTCAAAATACCTTGATTTCACAGGAAATTATTTACTTGTTCATGAAACTGTTTTTAAGTTACCTCTGGTTAAATAAACAATACAAGGCAGGCAAAATCACTCCTCACTTTTGAGTTACTGAGCCCTAAAGTCTTCTCTAAAACAAGGAGAGGCTGCATAAAACAAACAATAAGGAAATAAAAAATTATTAGGTGTTAAAATATAGAAGGAGAGAGAAAATAAATGGATAGTGCAGCAGGTTTTTGTTGTAAAAGAAGATGAGTAACTGATATTTGATGATGGATAAATTATGTTTTCATTTTAACATAGTTTGCCCTTAGAGTCTACAGAGCAGCCATTAAGATGTACCATTCTTAAACTACCAGAAAATTAAGTGCTAATCTACCATTTCCAAACAGAGATCACAGACTACATGCAGGCCTTTATTTTTGATCATATATGGAGTATTAGTTACTTGTAAACAGCAAATGAATATCCATATTGATCATCCTTTTCATTTCATTGGCCTTGATTATTTGTTTTCTTAGAGGGCCAACACACATAAGGTCAGCCCGGGTGTATTTTCTCTGTGAAGCAGATTGTCAGCCCCGTCTTACTAGTAAATGTACTAATCCTGTCCTTTGGAAGCCAGTAAAGCACTTGCTCCTGTGTCTAAATACTCCTATTAACAGCCAAAGTCAATATTTAGGACACAGATTGCTGATTGGTTTATTCACAGTCCTTTCTCAGGCATTCCAATCAGCTTTACAGACACAGGAGCAGTGCAACTCGAAAAATCAAATGAATGGAGAAAAAAGGGGCTTGTTCTTATAACAACATTTGCTAGCTGCCTCTTCAGATAAGGAAATGCGCAGCACAATGTGTGTGCTGGCCAGCCTCCAAATCGCACCATGAATCCCTGGACTAGATCCCAGAATTTGAATTTGAGCAGGGGATGCCTGGAAAGGACATGTTGCTGGCCTTCCAAGAGGAGAAACTATTCTGTTTTGGGCAAGGGGAGATAATGCTCAACGTGAGGAAATGTGCAGGTGGTGCCTCTGAAAGGCATTTACAGCTTACAGTGGTGAAACACCAATAGGTCATCTTCCTCATCTGTTAGATCCAGCTTTCCCTACAGTATCGCAAAATACATGTACAAGGCAACTTGCTTTCTTTGTACAAATCGAGCAAGCCTCCACATGCCGAGGAATGAATGTTGGCATGTCTTCGCTGCATTTAGGTGTCATCTACAAACAAAGTTTCAACATGCCAGTGTGCCAGTTGGTTGTCAATCTGAGAAAGCCACCAACACTTTTAAACCACATTAAGGATCCATCCATTTCTTAAGAAGCTAAATGAACTGAAATGAGATGAAAAATAAGTATGCAGAGATAACAAAATTTAACTGCATTTGGTGCTATGTAGACGTAATAGAGCAGTTAGGGGAACAGTAAAGCTTCTTAGCAGCTGTTGCAGGAACAGAGAAGCCAATTAAAATTCCAGCTGCAGAGGGGGAGAAACATTCCATCTGGGGTAATAATAATAATCAGGCTCGGAGAATTTTAAAGGAAACATATTGCTTTTTGGTCCCAAATTAGCTGATGTTCTTAAAGGTCAACTGCAGTGGGTATGACTGAGCAATCAGCAGTCATACTTGAAACTATAGTTCCCATCTTCTCCTATGCCACTACCTAGCCTGGAGAAAGGGCCTGTGCTGATCACTGCCGAATGCCACAGAGTTCTCACATTAGGTGCACTTTCAATGTTTTTGAATCTCCCTGTCCAAAAAAAGGAGGATCGCCATATCGATGAAGAGTATCTTCTACTTTTAGCATAGAAATAAGATGGTTGAATTTGAGTAGATATGTAAAGATCGTCCGTAGCTGTCATTGAGGTAATCTTTCAGCTATAGGAACTAATCTGCTTGCTGTTAGCCAACTTCTCCTCCATACCTCTTTCACCCTCTTTTCTGACAGCTGGCATAGCTCTCAGGCTCATCTAAGCTGCTGGACCAAGGAACAACTCCAGCCCTTCCCTGACTTTATAAAACAGGACAGGGGAGGAACTAACTTCCCCTTTCCCCATCTCCCAGACAAACTATATTTACAAAGACATTAATATGATTTCACCAGGCGTTTGTCACCATGGCCCATGTCAGCTAGGTCACAGGCCTGGATTTTCAGGGAAGACAAACTACTGAGAGGATTAGCGTCCACCACTTCAGCTTGATATTATCTCAGTCACTAACCCTCCGTGAAACAGTTTGTAATCCACCTCACAATTCTCATCTCAAACCATCAGGCCATCAATGCCTGCTTCAGTGGTGATCTTTGTCAAGGAATGTAAATAAATACAGTGCCAGAAGATGGCATAGGACAGTTTATTGCCTTTTCAGGATTAAACGTTAGTATCTGTGTACAGTAGATTGCCTCCTCCCTTTTACATCAGCACTCAACAGTATTTAAATTACATCTCTCTAGTACGCTATGCTAACTATCCAGTCTATAAATTGGGAGCGCACTTTGGCCTACTTTGTTTAGTATCTTTAAAATCTCAGACTGATCGTTGTTGATGAGACCTATTATAGAATCATACAACTCTGAAAGACCTCACCAAAATAGCTTTAAAGAGAAGTAGGAGAAAAATTACTAGTTTTGTTTGTTTGAAGCAGATAGAGAGCAATGCAAACAGTACTGCAGAACATTATCAGAACCAGGTAAACGACTCAAGGATTGTTAATTAAAACGCAGTGGAACAAGGAAAAGTTCATCATTGCTAGCAAGTATTTCTCACCTATAGGAATGCATGAAGTATTTCAGGATCTGTGAATACTGTCACACTAGTCATCTAGTTAACTGCCGTAGATGTTGTGGTAAATTTACAATACTGATGTTTCTGGACTCAAGAGAGGATTTTGCTTTCAGGGGTCCATGCTTTCACCTACAGTATATAAAATATCCTGTCAGCCTTTGCTCAAGAGACCATACATTCAGCATTTTGCTTTTCTTTCTTTCCACATCACTTTCCATTCCATCTTGTAAGAGTGGTTTGTAGCAGCATTCAGTCCAGAATTCCCAAGCACCACTAATCCTGTTGGTTTTATTACTGGATTTATTTTTCTGCTGATGTAGACTGTGATTTCTGTATTTACAGTCCCATAAGAACCCACCCTTGTAAAACCCTAAATGATGATCTTGTCTGACAAGCTTTCAACTGTTTAAAGAGCCTTCTTTCCGACATTTTCATTTTTTATCTTCCACCCATTCCACTAATAATATTGCTTTCTACTTCTTTTACTCAGTTTAAACAAAAAAAAACAGCAATAATTTTTTTCATCTCTTTTATTTTCTTTCTTTCCCTGAGGACTTCAGAGGTCTTGATGAATTAAGTAAACTTTACAGAATCCATTTAAAATGAAAAATTAAGTTGATTCCATTTCACACATTGTTACGTTAGGGATCAAGGAAGTTAAAAGTCCACATATCAGAGCACAAGTCTTATGAGGAGCACCTGAGGGAGCTGGGTTTGTTCAGCCTGGAGAAAAGGAGGCTGAGGGGAGACCTTATCGCTCTCTACAACTACCTGAAAGGAGGTTGTAGCGAGGTGGGGGTCGGTCTCTTCTCCCAAATAACATGGGATAAGACAAGAAGAAAAAGGCCTCAAGTTGCGCCAGGGGAGGTTTAGGATGGATATTAAGAAAAATTTCTTCACTGAAAGGGTTGTCAGCCATTGGAACAGGCTGCCCAGGGAAGTGGTTGAATCACCGTCCCTGGAGGTATTTAAAAGATGGGTAGACATAATGCTTAGGGATATGGTTTAGTGGTCGTTTTGGCAGTGTTGGGTTAATGGTTGGACTCAATAATCTTAAAAGTCCCTTCTAATCTAGACAATTCTATGGTTCTAGGATTCTATATTAAATCTACATGCAAAAACATGCACAGAATACTTATCCATGGACTTAACAAAGACATTGGGCTTAAACAATTTGAACCTAGATGGAGAAAAGCTCATTGTCAAAGTTCATAACAAACCAGCAGGTCTCTTCCTACTAACTTTAAAGTTAGGAAGTGTACCAAAACCAGCACAAACATCTTCCTCATGTTCAGATTTGACAAGCAGACATTATTCTTGCCCTTTCCATTTCAAGCTAATAAAATGGTGTCACAATAGAAATCCAGTCCATACTAATGAGCTTCTGAAATGTGGAGATCATGACTGGATTACAGGTCAAAAGCAAACTACATTTACTGCTTTTATTTCCATTCATAGATAATTGTCATCCTACAATTCAGCATGAGACCTTAGAAAGAAATTTGGAAAAAAATGAATATGATGCCACTGTAGAAAGAGGTTGAAATTAACCCAAAGCCAGGCAATTCCTGCCACAGGAAAATGCAGAGGTAAATGGGTTAGAGATTTGCAGAAGGTAATAGGGTTCTATTTACAGCAGCATGAGGAAAGGAACAATGGCTGCTTCTGTGGGAGAGACTGTTCCTTCCTTAAGTCTCCCTGGAGTCACTGCCCTCACTGAGAGAAGCACCAGCAGCATTTTGTGCTTCCCAGGGCTTTCATATTGGCACTGGAGCTAAAGACAGTTTGTTGCCTCCTGTAGGGCAGCCCAGATAATGTTTGGTTTACTTCCACCTTGACCCAACCCTGGGTGTACATGACCTCTACAAGGAAACATACACAATATCTACTATTCTTGAATTACAGAAAACTTCTATCAGGACAAGAAGATTCCACCTTCATACGGGCTAAAGACTCAGCAAAGGCTCAGGCATATTCTCGTCAGACAGGGTTGAACTGCTCCCTAGTGGGGCTTAGATTTGGCTGATATTTGGCTGTCTCAGAGAGCTGGTAGGCAGAAAATTCCTGCCTTCTTGTGAAAAAATTCACACATATACCCTTGTATATGTCTAGTTCCTAAAGGGGAATCCAAAAGTTGTTTGCAATTGAGTGGTAGACCACTTCCAGTCAGCTAACTGGAAATCATAAGTGCATCTCAATGACCCTATATCTTCCCAAGTTTAAGTATATGAACCTAGAGTATTCATTCACTTATAAGCCAGATTCAGAATCCTTTCTTCAAAGCAAACACCCCCGGCTACCCTTCCAAAGACAAGGTGAAGTCTTCTTTTGCCTTTGTTTCCAGCCAAATGGTAAGGATGGCTCTGTCCACCCTACTTTTAAAAGTTTAGATTTTAGATCATTTATGCAAGAACTGAGAGAAATGAGGTTCAGATCCTCGTCTTGGGATGTATTGAAAGCCAGCTTTTCCTCACACCTTAGGAGAATACAGCAGCAAACTGCTTGTTGAGTAGCATGGGTAAAGGCATCCTTCAGAACATTTTCAGCAAGTACATGTGGAATTCAGGTGCTGCTCAGTTACACTGCAACTAAGAATGAGGCAAGAGAGGGCTGGACGACTGGTAAACACTGTTCCAGTTTTGGTGTGATTTAGTCGAAGATATCTAAAGTCATCTTTTGAATGAGAAGAAAACACTCCAAGAGAACTCAAAAGCACTTTACCTAAGTCTCAGAGACAGAACTAGCTGAGCTGAAGATGTAAGCTGAGTTGTAAATTAATCAGCATGTGAATACATATCTATGTTTGATGGCAGTTAAATCATGTAACTCCTATTAATTTGATAGACATTTTGTCATCTGAAAATCAACTAGTTTCGTAGATGTCAAGGGGATGAACACCATAAATACAATTCATACAGGGACCACGATCAGATCTCATACATGCTTTATCTTGATGTAACTCTAGTAGATTTTGATGTCTTATTCATACCACATAAAGTAAGATGGATATTCTGGAACCGGTGAATCTGTTACAGGTCCTGCCAATTGTTAGGTAATGCACACTGTTCCCAAGTTGTCTTTACTAGAAATCAATGGGGAGTTACACTTACAAATAGATTGCACAGCATGGCCAATAACCATGAAGGCCATGAAGATACAGATTCAGTGTACAGATTTCCTAAGAAAATCATGGAAAGGGTAGCCTTAATTAAATAAAATAAGCTTAATAGTTTCGTTTCTGCATAAATGGGCAGTGCTCCGGAGACACCGCAGATCTTTTGTTGCAATTAATTGTTTTATAGCCTTATAAAACACATATTTCTGTGGTATTAATAGCTTGCTCTTAAGCCTATTAGAACAAATGTAGATCTCCAGGCATAGATCAAGACATAGAGAATATGCCCAAAAGATGAATGTGTTGAAGATGTTAGAGATATGATATGAAGGATTAACTGATTAACCCTATTCTATTTGTATTACTTCTAGAATTTCAGATAAAAAGCCTTAACAAAAAGCAATACCAGACATTCTTCTTTCTTTATTTGTAATTATTGTACAACTGCTTGAGACTACTTATATCATAACAATACAAAGACAATAAAAGCAGACATGTCTCTTAATCAGTGTTATTAGGGGAATTACAGCTTCTTCCAAGAAAGTAATTATAGAGATAGACATAATCATGATGCTGTCTTATTTGTCTTTGAACATTGTTATCAGTCGTTTTTGTGCCATCCACCTATGTATCTCTGGGAAAATGGAAGCTGGAGTCACATTTGGGACACAGAGTTTGGTGGAGATACATTCTCTCCTCCGCGTACACTTTCTACTTTGTCTTGAGCATTTGGCTATTTGCCAAATCAGAAACATTTATACCAAAGAATCCATTTACTTTGCCTATGTGAAGTACCATAACACAAAATATGACCAAAAAATAGGCCTGGAGTATTAAACAAAGTAGGCATGCAAAAAAAAACGAGTGAGGTGTTTCATCTTTTAGAAAATTACTTTGAATGGCTAGAAATTATACACCAGAGAAAAGGAAAATGTGAGGTAGATATGCAACAGTCACTTTACTTTGTTCATTCATTATCAACGTAGCAGGCTTGACAACACTTTTTCATGTGATCAGATTTTGATTTGTATTGAAACTGAAAATCAATTTGCGTTGTGATGGACATTAGTTTCAGAAGAGCAAATGTAAAAGCTTCACACCTTTCATTGATGCCTGAATTAGACGAAATTAAAGGACTTGATATGCTTGATTGAGTGGTAATATGCCACTTGTCAATATTACTATAACAAGCCATACTGAAAATCACGAATTAGTAACGCTGAAAGAGCATAGGGAAAATTGCTGGAAGATATTTGGGAAAATGGTATTCTGTAATGGTATAGCAATAGGTGTGGCAAATCACATGCAATTATGTTTAGAGCTTTGACCCAAGTTTCCATTAATATCAAGAGGAATTCTAGGGGAAAATTAAGGTAAAAACAACCCAGTTTCTACATCAGAGTGATCATATCAGATTAATCAGAACTTCTGCAAACAGCAGCTTCAAATAACTCATCTCTTGACCAAAACTGAAATGCTGACACGGCATCAGATAGGCCCTTAAACTGTACAACATTACAGTGCCTGAGATGGTAACAGCTCTTTTTATTCACGTTGTTTAATAATTTCACTCACAAGGAAGTTTTCAGTCATTTACAGTTCCAGAACTTCAAGCATTTGAGATAAAATTCTCTCTGGTGGGTTTTTTATTTTATTTGTTATTTACTAGATCAATGTGATTTTTCTAAGTATGAGGCCTGGGATAAATTTGATTTCTACTAAGTGCTGTCTTAGGCATTTTCTAGCATTTTTATGACTGACTATTCATTCTTAATGTCATTCTCTGATTGTTACTTAGACATAAGCACAGGTAATTGCAGATACTCAATATAGAAAATGGAGAGTTCATCATTTGTTTGCTGCTTTGGAGTATTTCTCCGAAATTTTACCTGCTACTTTCCTGGTGTGTGGGTTTTTTGGCTGCTTTTTTTTGCTAGGCTCTAGTATTTTAACTCCACAATATTAAATTGATTTCTCTGCATCTTATTTTTTTTTAGGATTTTGTAACTTTTCAGTTTTTTCAGGAGCTTTTCATGAAATCCCAAAGTAACAGTAGCAGACCATGGAGGAGTCTTTAGTAAGGAAATTATAGTTTCTTTTTCTTTGATGGTCTGTTTCCGTAAACTCTGAAAAGAAACTTGGAATAAAGATCCATAAATAGACCTATCTGGAAAAAAAAAGTTTTACTTAAATGATTCATAATTATATAGCTATACTACATTTACTCACTGTTTATGTTTGTGGACTGACACCAATCTAAATCTCCCATGTGAATTCTCTTTAGTTCACATAATGCAGAGCATGGCAAAATACTGTTTCATACAGGAACATTTTCTGACACAATAAAAAATGTTCATCTACCAGTCCTCAATTTCTTCTTCCTTCCTTGGTCCAAACAGAGTTGCAACTGATTGGTTTTTGATGCTTGTCACCTGAAATATTTTTGTAGAGAGATTGCTAGTGTCAAAATAGATTTTTTTTTTAATTTTACACTACAAGTTCATCCAAGACATTTGAGTCAAGAATGGCCAAGAATTTCTCCTGCTATGATTAGATAGTGATTTTTCTACTCAGTCCCCCAAATTAAGCACCTTGAAAAGCCTCTCAATGCTGGTCTGCTTTGATCTTGCAATCACTACCATTGTTTAAGGCATTAGTGAGCTTTCATATACACCGTACAGAATTTCATTCATCCATTTCAAGACAGATGAATTCAGATTGGAATATGTGCAGAGAAATCCTGCTAGAAATGGTGAACTGAATGGGGAGCTTATGTTTGGAAAGGACACTGAAAAAAAAATCTTGGCTCATTTAATTCAGGAAGAAAAAAATAGAAAGTAGTCTGTAAAATCATCAGGGTGCTAAATGAGAGGGAGAGAGAAGAGCTAATTTAAGTTTAAAAAAAAATTTAGCAACAGAACAAATTAGTATGAACTAGTCATGAATAAACTTTATCTGGATTTTACCCATCTGAAGAATGAAATCTGGGAATTGTCTTCTACCTGGATAGCAGAACAAGAATCTTAGACGATTTCAGCTGTCTACTCTCTAATACAGAGAATTCAGTTCTATAGCTCACAATGTCTTTTCTTTTTCTTTAGATGTTTCTTTAAGGGTTACTGTTCTTTTCGTAGTAATGCTGTCTAGCAAAGAACCTAATAAAACACAGATTGTCTATAGATAATATCCCTCACCCTCCATCCCCTGTTCATTAAGAATCAATCTGTATTCAGGAAGGCAGAGTTCCTTCTTCATCAGATATTGGCTCAACTATCCTCAGGTGAGCTAGTGAAAATGCCCCTCAAAAATATTGCTTTGGGTTTTTTTTCTACCTTGTGCCTCCATTCCTCAGAACACAGAGTGGAGAGGTCCAACAGATAATCAGAGACCCCTGCTGTGTGATCTGCTTGCCAGATAACCCATTTAAACCATTTCTCTTGATCAGGTGCCAGCTTTTTTTCTATTTGAACAAATCCTCTCTTCCCAGCTGCATAGACACACCTCTGTGAATACTAAACTGTCAGGGAGGCAGAAGAACAACAGGGAGGGTTGGGGATGTGTACCTTAAAGCTGAGAAAACTGACTTTGATTAAGACAAACAACACCCCTAATTTTATAGAGAATTCAGAAGTTGTTGGTAGGCAGATCTTCTGAATTGTCACAAAATGCACTCAGCAGCACATTTTAGGATTAGGCATTAAAGCTAGGAAGCAGGCCGTGAAGCAGAAAAATAAAGCAACCAAGCTTTGGCCAACAAAGCAGGTTTGCTTACTAAAAGAAGTACCATATTCCACTAATTGGATTTGCTGTCCTGCAATTTTCACTGCCCAAGAAGTCCAATCAATACTAAATTGCGAAGAAAATCAGTTAATTCTAGGGGTTTTTTTCCCAGGTAATTTATCCTTGGCATACCCAAGTTCTTTCTGTTAAATTTTAGTTGTTGCTTAGCACTTTGGGAGCACAGTATTTAATTGTTTTCTTATACATGTAGATCCTAGGTCAGCCTAATACTGTGCATTACAGTCAGATCAATTTTATTGAAATGGAAATAAGTAGAACTATCTGAAAAACATTATTGTCACAGTTCAGGACAAGCCGTATTTTTTGATCCGTCCCTGTGGACATCCTTTTCAAGCAACAAGCCCATATTATGCCCAGTTACATTCCATGATGTACCGTCTCCGGCTGAGATGGAGTTAACTTTCCTCATAGTAGCCCATATGGTGCTGTGCTTCGCATTTGTGGCTAAAACAGTGTTGATAACACACCAGTGTTTTGGCTTTTGCTGAGCAGTGCTCGCACAGCATCAGGGCTTTCTCTCCAAATCCCCCTCCTGTCCAAAGGGCAGTAGGTTGGGCACGGGCAAGAGGCTGGGAGGGGACACAGCCGGGAGAGCTGACCCCAGCTGACCAAAGGCATATTTCACACCACAGGACACTGTGCTCAGCAATAAAAGCTGAGGGCAAGGAGGCGGATGCAAGTACGTTCATGGTTATGGTGTTTGTCTTCCCAAGCAACCACTAGACATACTGAGGCCCTGCTTCCCAGGGAATGGCTGGACATCTGCCTACCAATGGGAAACAGTGAATATTAAACTGCCATTATATCGGCCCAGGAGCTTTTCCATCTTACTTGCTGCTCCTGCCCTGTTGAGGAGGGGGAGTAAGAGAGCAACAGGCTGGGGGTCTGGCAGGCAGCCAAGGTAAATCCACTACACATGATTGATCCCATTTTTAAAGTAACCCACAGGTTATGACCACAGAATTATGTAGGTTGGAATGACCTTCAGCTAGTCCAACACCCTTGCTCAAAGCAGGTTTCCTTGTAGTAGGCTGCTCAATTGAGTTTTGAATATCGCAAAGGACAGAGATCCGTCAGAGAACCTCTCTGGAAACTGGTTCCAGTGTTTGACCACACTCGTGGGGAATTTTTTTCCCTAATACTGAGTCAGAATTTCCCATCTTCCAGCTCGTGTCCATTACCTCTCATTCTTCCTCTAAGAGTCTGGCTCCTCTTTCTCTATTTCCTTCCATTACACAGTTGAGGACAGCATTAAGATCCCCCTGGAGCCATCTGTCTGCAGGTTCCACAAGCCCAGCTCCCTCAGCCTCTCCTCTCAGGGCAAGTGTTCCAGCCCCTGATCAAACTTCCTCCAGTTTATTGATGTCTTTCCTGTACTTCACTAAGGCCTGGGTTACAATACTTCAGGGGAGACTGTACTCTCTCAGTAAGCCTGACTAAGCTCAGGCTTACTGAGGGTGTTCTTTTTATGACTCAGATACAAATCACACGTAGATTCATAACAGCCTTCTTAAAATGGAAGTATTAAGCTATTGTAACAAAGGGACAGCCTTTCCTGAAAGAGCAGCTGGCATGCTCATCTATCTTAAAATCTTTTGATCTCCTGATGATAATGAAGCAAGCTGTAACTTCTGGTCCCACAAGGTCCTGTGTCTCAGCTGGTTGTTCCAAGATAATTACTCTCCACGGAGCAAGTGTTCATTTTTAGACCTGCAGGAGAGTTCTTTTGATCTCCTGCATGCCAGGAACTTTTCCTGTCCTGCTTCAGAGGAGTTTCTCAGCTCAGCGTTTTCACAGGCAATGGTACCCAAGTCTCTCTTGTTTCCTGTGCTCTGACTTAGCTTGAATCATTCTTTTTATGTCTTTAAAAAGGAAAGATTCTCCTGGTCTACTCAACAAATACAATTATTGAGAAAATATATTGACAATTAGTTCAATATACTGACTGAATCAATCATTAGAGTAGCATTTTAAATACATCACTCGAGTCTTCCAAGCATAAGAATGGAACAAATACTTTAAGGAATTTCTCGGATCTCCTTCCAGGTTATAAACAGGATGAAATACTAATATTAACTTTTATGCGAATTCCCACAATATCATGCTCCCGGAGCAGAAGACACCAGGTTAGCAGTTTGGTATTAGATCTTCCACACATGGGAAACGTTTCCTAAGCAGCTGAGCACAGATGTAAAGGTCCTCTCTCTGTGCCAGGCTGTCATCTCCTCACCCAGTCCCATGGACGCTGGAAGGTAGCTGGGAGCCCTCTTGAGGCCAGAAGGTAAAGAAAACAAATCACAAAAACTCCCAGCTCTGCCTTTTAATGTGAAGGCTCAGAGCCTTCCAATAACCTTGCCTGAACACTCAGAAATTATTACAGAGTAGCTCCAAACATGTTATATCAGCAATAAAAATTATATAAGAAAAAAAATACCCAAATGATAACAAAAATCAAAACCTCAGCCAAACATGAGATTTCTTCTGATGTTACTCAAAAGGCAACTGCTCAAAAGGTAACTGCTTTTTTTATTTAAAAGACAGTGCTTTTTCCGAAGAGTTTTGTGCTGTGCTGACCTATCTCTGGCAAGCGCTAAAGATATCAATAACTACATACTAAATGCTAAGTATTAAATAGCAATAAGAAAAAATGAATATATTTTTTAAAACAAACAAACAAGCAAACAAACTTCCTTGAGAGTTATTTAAAGAAAAACCGTCATTCACATGGTGTAATTAGTCAAATCTTTTGGTGGTGATGGAACTGTGTTTAGCAAAAAGAGTGCCCTCACAGGCAGGCTTGGAGGAGCTTCCAGGTCTCACATGAAATCCTACCCTATTCAAAAAAGAGGTGTTAAATGTATGAAAATGGTCCTCGGAATTGAACTGAGTTATTCAAAAAAAGTTATTGTCCTTATCAGGTCAATAAAATGGATGAATTTACCAGGCCAAAGGCACAAGACATTGTGACAGAGTGTTCTGAGCACCAGCACGGCTCCTCCTTGCTGAGGTAAGGTGGCTATCACACAGAAATGTTTTGAGCTGAATATAAAAATACAGACATTATGTCTTTTTATTTCAGGAAAGCAACGCAGTGCAGGCACTGTGGTCTGACCAGTAATGACTGTGCATTCAGACAGATCTGGGTGATATCTTTGATAAGTTGAATATGCTCAATTTGTCTCTGAAGAGATGAGATTGAAACAGTCTGAAGAGTCAGCCAAGTTATCTGCATTTCAGGAAGCTTAGCCTGTGGGAGGACAGGTAAGAATAGAAACAATGACATAACCTTACTTGATCTTTTTGTGGACTTCTATAAATATGAAAATGTACACGGATACCATGAAAACACATGCAACAGAACTCTGCAGACTTAGAAAACAAGCTCATGAAATATTCTGAGATGACAATTGGCTGTAGAGCGGAGTGAGAAGCCTTTTCAATGAAGCAGCTTCTAATTGCGTTTCTCTGCTCACCAAAGATGCTGATTAAGTTTGCTGTTAACTGTACAATGAAGATAAAATCAGACGCACAGTATTAGCTGTAACACTAAAATAATATTCTGACTGATATGGTTTTGTTGCCATTTGGATCTACTGTGCACTATAGCTTTCTGCATGTCTGTAATATGAAGCAAACTTCAGAGGAGTTTGCATCTTGTAAATTATTTAAGAAATGTTATATAAATACTTATCTAAGGACAGGTTGCTTGCAAAATCACGTGGAATAATCGAGATATTACATCATGAATTTTAGAGTTTTATAATAATTACATTAGCTGGCTTTGTTTGCCAAAGCAACCACCAGTGACAACGTCAATGTTAAATAACTTTATGTAGGACAACACTACCACTAATTCCTCAACTAAATTGCGCATTCATCCACTGGAAATAAGTGAGGAGTAAATAGATCTGAGCATGCTATTAAGTCAGGATGATTATGAGTGAATAAGATGACGTGGCTGTTAAAAAGTAAACATAGAAATGTAGTCTTAGGATGCACTAGGTATTCATATACAAAGTACAAGTAAAAACTCACCTCAAGATTATTTGATATTCTTTTCACTCACAGTCAAGAGAAAAGAAATCATATGGAAACAAGCATGGATAAGAGTCTTCAATAGAGGATAAAAATTTAAAAGAATATGCTTTGCATAAAGAAGGAGACGTCATATGATTGACTGTGATTAACAGAGAAGGAACAGAGCTATTAAAGACCAAGGCTAATGTAAGACCAATAGGACGTATGTATGTCTGCATGACTGAGTCCAAACACGCCCTTCCCATCCTGTTTTCCTCCAAAAGAGGCAATTCTCTGATTGTGGTCTTTCTGAGTATTTAAACAAACCTGTTCATTAAATTAAGTATGCTTATATTTTCAAAGTTAACTTAAGAGTCATTAATAATATTAATTTTGTTGACTTCTCTGAAGGATGAACAGTTTGGAACAGAATGGGACATTTTGGAGAAAGATTTAAAAAAAAAAGATCAAGTAGTGAGATACTGTTTCAAAATAAAAATTGCAAATGTCAAGGCCATGGAAATGGATCCTTTCATGTATTTTTTTATTCTTCAGTCTCTGATACAGAATACCTTCATTTTCTATCTCATTTACAAATAATGCGAAAATAATACAATTCTTTATATGTAGTTTTAGTTGGCATTTTTTGAATCCAAGCAATATATCAAGATTTATGTGGAAATAATCTAATTCAAAGAAAGCTGATTCTGACTGCAATTGGTATTCTGGCACTTCTTGAAGAAAAATTCTTATTCTCTTATTGGCAAAGTTTTATGCTTTTGAAATTCCATAGATTTTGGTATTTTTGTTCCCAGCTCACAGATGCTGAAGTGAGAGGGAAAGTGGACCCTTCAAGCCCTAAGAATGCTTTTACATATATATATA